>JABXWE010036860.1:0-17739 GCA_014611495.1 Limonius californicus
AACCGACTTTTTGGTTAGTTTGTTGAATTCTTCTTACCGCACGAAATTAGCGCTCCCAAGACTTAGTTCAATAATCCTCGTCGCCAAAATATGCTGTGTTGACTTTTACGTATCGAGTAAAGACACTGTTTTACTTGGAACATAACTTTAATACATTTTTAACACTGGTACATGAATACATGTAATTCACACAATATGACATTGTTGCTTCCTCATGCTATATGTGTATTTCTTATACTAGTGACCTTAACATATACAGCACCCATGGTATGGAAATAATAAAGAAATAGTAAAAGCGTAAAGTACTGTTTTTTGGAAGAGGTGAATGTTGAAGACGCTAATGAATTTTTCGGTGGAAAATAAAATCTTACTAGAATTCTAAGAACTGCCAAAGAAGTGGCTAAGTTAAAGTAAAAACCTAGTTAAGCAACGGTGTAGGTGCCAAATTCAGTTAGAAGAAAATGGTAGATACAGTTATAAGCACAAACAATAAAAAGATCGGGATTAATTAAGAAATAGTGGAGGCGTTTCTAATATTTAGAGGAAAAGGTCGAAGCCCTAAAGTGATAAAAAAACCTTTGGTGCAAAATAGAAGCGCACAGAGACAGATCATTTAATTAAGAAATGGTGGATGCGTCAAATACTATTCAAAGAATATTATGAAGCATGAAGGTGCTATTGATCATTTTAACTGGGAAATAAAAATCTACATGGATAGGCAGATGTAAAATCATCCAGCAGACACAATTAAGAGATGGCGGTAGAACAGTTAAATCAGAATATTTTATTAATTCATCTTCATAACTCGCGATAAAACTGCTCGTAGCGCTATTTGGTAGTGCATACTGAACACAAAACAGCTAATATTTATTTTTCGCATGTTAGTTTCTTCACATGAAGCACGAAAAGTAGTGGAAACTTGGCAACTGTGTAATGTGCATGTTGTGTGCTTTACGGAAAATAGTTTTGTAGTTACTGTGGAAAAATTATACAAAGTATTTATTACATACTTATTATTCTCTAGCCAGTCGACGATTTTGACAACACAAATCAACTATTAAACACGTAACTTCCACACCACTATTAGGTAGAATTACAGGCGCATTGTTATTTTAATTTAGTATCCTGAATCGGCCTAATCTACAGCTGAATAAAGTAGATATCAGTTCTTTTCACACAGACACAAATTGCTTATGAACAAAAAGAATCAAAATAACAGCCAGAAGCAAATCAGAATTCAAAACCTTCTGTAAATTAATAGAACTGTTCAAAATGACCACCATCAACATTATGACATTTTGTACATCTCCCTGCGATTGAACTTTGTACTTGTTGGAATATGTGTTCGTTTAAAGTTGCTGCCACTTGGTTGATACGATTTGTTAAATCGTCCACATTATTCACTGGTGTGAGATATACGAAATCCTTCAGATAAACCCGTTAATAAAAATCCAAGGTTGTTAGATCAGGTGACCTTGGCGACCAAGTATAACACTTCCACGAGCAATCCACCTTCCTGCAAAATTATTTTTAATTCAATTGCGAATTATAATTCCATAATGGGTTGGATTACCATCTTGTTGGTACCACCCTCCCTCGGACACTTCGAAAATCCATGGCCCCATAGAAGAAGTAGAGGTCCAGGCAGCCATATGTTCAGGCAAAAACTCTGCCCCCGACGGAGACAGCATAACCCGCAAACTTCTTCGCCAACTCCCTGAAATCGCGATTACTTTCATCACGCTCTTTTTCAACTGTTGTCTTCTAACAGGTCACTTCTCTGTACCTTGGAAAACAGCCAACGTGGTGATGCTTCCCCCTCAACGTGCTCGGAAAAACCTTCTCACTGACCGGCTGAGACTCCAAATGGATGCCCACCCGATCATTCCCGACGTACAGTTCGGCTTTCGTCCAAGAAGAAGCGCCAATGATGTACTACTAAGACTACACACGGACGCCGCCGTGACCCTAAACGCGGGGTCATGCATGCTAGCCGTGATGTTGAACATAGAGGGAGCTTCCGACTCCGCATGGCATGAGGGTCTCCTGGAGAAGGCCCTCCAAGCTGAGGCCCCACTCCCATTTGTCCGGCTTATTTACAGCTTCTCTCCAATCGTCAACACCGACTCATAATACGGGGAAATACCTCCAGATCTTTCACACTCAGAGCCGGTGCCCTCAAGGCTCAATTTTATCCTCGCTACTGTTTCTGTTGTACTGCTATGACATCCCGATTCCTGATCAGGCCTCAGCGCATCTCTTCAACACGCCGATGGCATGGCTGAACGGGTCACAGCACGTATAAACCAGCAAGCTTCCCGCACCCTTTCGACGGAAATCAACAGACTAGAATTCTGGTTTCAGCGCTAGAGAGTGAATCCAAACCCCCATAAGACCCAAACCATCATGTTTCGACATCCCAGCAATTATCGTTGCTGTTTTCTCCATCCGCGTGACGTCCACCTCTTTGGAATAGCCCACTGCTTCTTTCACTTTCAGTCACGTGCCTGGGTGTCAGGTTTACCTCAACACTGAACTGGCTACCCTAAGCCAAGCGCTACCTGGACGAGATGTAACGACGCTGGGGTGCCCTTTTAATATCTCGAGGCAGCCCCGGTAGAGGCTGTCATCCTCAAAACCTCATCCGCATCTACAAATCTTTAATCCGACCTGTCATTGATTACTGTTTTACCTGTTTCAGCACGGCAGGTCTGCCACCTAGCAGGCATTGCAACCATCGAGGAGTGACTCCTTGGACACCGCCACCAATATATAGGCAGGGCCATCGAGAAGGACATTGGAACAACAATCAACATCAACAACAAGCTTCCCGCACCATTTCGGCGGAACGCAACAGACTGGAACTTTGGTTTCAGCGCTGGAGAGTAAAGCCAAACTCCGATAAGATCCAAACCTTCATGTTTCGACATCCCAGCAATTATCGTTGCCGTTTTCTCCAACTCCGTGACGTCGACATCTCACGCGCTGAATAGTCTACTGCTTCTTTGACCTTCAGTGTGTAACTGGGTGACAGGTTTACCTCAACACTGAACTGGCTACCCGAAGCCAAACGCTGCCTGGACGAGATGCAACGACGCTGCGGTGGCCTTTTAATATCCCTAGGCAGCCCCGGTAGAGGCTGTCATCCTCAAAACCTCATCCGCACCTACAAATCTTCAATCCGACCTATCATTGATTACTGTTTTACCTGTGTCAGCACGGCAGGTCTGCCACCTAGCAGGCTTCGCAATAATCGAGGAGTGACTCTTTGGACACCGCCACCGATATGTAGCCAGGGCCATCGAGAATGACAGGGGAACAACAATCAACATCCTCAGCAAACTTCCCGCATCATTTCGGCGGAACGCAACAGACTGGAACATTGGTTTCAGCGCTGGAGAGTAAAGCCAAACTCCGATAAGATCCAAACCTTCGTGTTTCGACGTCCCAGCAACTGTCGTTGCCGTTTTCTCCAACTCCGTGACGTCAACATCTCACGCGCTGAATAGTCTACTGCTTCTTTCACCTTCAGTGTGTAACTGGGTGTCAGGTTTACCTCAACACTGCACTGGCTACCCGAAGCCATACGCTTCCTGGACTAGATGCAACGACGCTGCGGTGCCCTTTTAATATCCCGAGGTAGCCCCGGTAGAGGCTGTCATCCTCAAAACCTCATCCGCACCTACAAATCTTCAATCGGACCTATCAATGATTACTGTTTTACCTGTGTCAGCACGGCAGGTCTGCCACCTAGCAGGCTTCGCAATAATCGAGGAGTGACTCTTTGGACACCGCCACACAGGACAGGGGAACAACAATCAACATCCTCAGCAAACTTCCCGCACCATTTCGGCGGAACTCAACAGACTAGAACTCTTGTTTCAGCGGTGGAGAGTAAATCCAAACTCCAATAAGACCCAAACCTTCATGTTTCGACATCCCAGCAACTATCGTTGCTATTTTCTCCAACTTCGCGACGTCCAGCTCACGCTCTGGAATAGCCCACTGCTTTTTTCACCTTCACCTTCATGTACCTGCGTGTCAGGTTCACCTAAACACTGTACTGGCTACCCGAAGCCAAGCGCTCTCTGGATGAGATTCAACGACGCTGCGGTGCCTTTTCAACATTTCGAGGTCATCCTCAAATCCTCATCCGCACCTACAAATCTTTAATGCGCCCCATCATTGATTATCGTTTTACTTGTTTTAGCACGGCGGGTCTGCCATCTAGCAGGCATTGCAACTATCCAAGGGCGACTCCTTGGACACCATCGCCGATATGTAGCCAGGGCCATCCAGCAGGACAGGGAAGCAACAGTCAATAACCTCAGCACCCCCATTATCTGAACCATCTCCTGCAAACCCAGGAAAAAACTGAAGATACTGACCGCGACGATGCTACGCGTTGCGAAAGCATTGCCCTCGCCTACTGGCCCCCAGTCCAGCGTCCATTTATTACTATTATTATTATTATTATTATTATTATTATTATTATTATATTATTACTATTAGTTCTATATTATGTAAATCACAAGTAAGATTTTTGTTATTGTTTTTCTCTCGATATAACTTTCGCTTGGCTCAATAGGATGCAACTCCTATAACGGCCTTTGCCTTATAGATTATATGTGTGACATGTATATTTTATGGGGCAATAAAAACTTTGAAATTTGAATTGAATCGGTCAAGCTATAGCACTCCCACGACCAGTCCACCTTCGTGGAAAACGATTTTGAAGCGAATCTCGAATCATGATTCCATAATAGGTTGGAGCACCATCTTGTTAGTACCATATACTTTTTCTAATAGTAAGTAGAATATTTTCCGGTAGTATTTGACCATCTTCATTTAGAAAATGTGGGAAATTACCAGTATTAAGACGGTTCAGCAGAATAAAAAAGCTAATTAAATAATTATGTACCGTATCTGCCCAAACATTAACACCGTGTGATGACTTCCGAACATGATTATTATGAGTATTGTAAACCCCCTCCTGCGTAAATGTGGATTCATCTGTCACAAAATATTGCCAATAAAATTTGGATTTTCTTGATGTTGATTTAATAGCCATTTACAGCAGGTACTTAACGAGTGCATTATAATCCTGTAGTGATAAGCGTTGTAGTTATGTTCTTCGAAAAGAATATAGGCCCTTGTCGTGTAATATACTGTGTACTGTCGACTTTGGTATGTCTGCAATCCGAGAAATACCAGGAAAGCTTCTCGTAGGCTCCCATTGAAGTAAATCTAATATATTTTCGTCAATATTAGGCTGTCTTCTCATAAATGGACGACCACCACCACCTCTTTTTAGACCGACACTTCTCTCTCTCTCTCTCTCTCTCTCTCTCTCGTGATCGTTGGTCAGTTCGATTAATAACTGTGCGGTTTGGATGTCTTCTATTTGGACAGCGTTCAGCATATAAACTTTGCCGCTGGATTACAATTACGAGCAACCTATCCAAGAATCCAAATCATGCAGTATACTCAGCAAATGTGTATTCCACTAATGCAAGTGAAATGAAATTTATATAAAAGAGCAGAAAAATGTGGTTGACAAATTTAAAATTCGAAAGAGCAGTATCAAATCAAATAAATATTAATATCAGCTTCGCTTAAATTTGCCTTGATTCCATATACAAATCTCGTGTTTTCAACAAAATCTTAGGAACAAAAATCTGCAATTTGGACGCGCAGAAGTTTTTTTTTATTGTTAATATCTTAAATTTATTGATGAACTACTGTCATCGATAATATCTATTCGTTTAGTTTAGTTGTTTAAGATACGCAGAATTCGAATTTCAAACTTCAAGAAGCTCGTGTGAAGAAACTAGCTTGCGAAAAATAAATATTTTAGCTGTTTTGTTTTCAGTATGCACTGCTGAATAGACCTACGAGGCGTTTTATCTCAACTTATGGTACACAAGGTGTGCAAAATAATAGCAACAATTAAAATAGCTTTAAAAGATTAAAAGATAGACCTATTAAAGTTGAATGATAGAAAACTTCGTGTATACAGATAAATGTAATTTACGATTTTACTTTCCAACTTTTTTGTCTTACTCTGCTTCGCCGCACTTGATTTTTCAGAGCAGTTTAAAATTCTGCAAGAGCAACGAAATCAGTTGTTGGCGATTCAGTATTTCTCCTTAAATCCTAACAAAGCGCAAAAAACAAAAAAAGCGTTGTTTAGACCAGAAAACCGCAACGTTTAACACGTAATTGTTTTCCTAACCTCCCACCATTAACTTGTAAGTAAATTAAACAAGATTAAACCGAGATTGAAAGTGACGTGAAAAAAGATAAATGCCGAAGCTCAGGTTTAACTTTAAAACTCGGATTCTCGCCGGCGAACAAAAATCTTGTGTTACCTCAACGAGCGCGTTCTAAAGAGGGTTGCATATTGTACGCCGCTAAGTGGTTTTATTTTTATTTCTTCTTCGTTTACCGTGACTACTTCAGCAATTATCTACCCCTAAACTACATTCACCGAGGAAAACTGCTCTATCGCGACCTCTTTTTTCCGGACTCCTTCTCGCGAGGGACGAGACGGAGAAAGGTGTTTTTCGGGGGAAAAAACCAGCCGGGAACTGCGCTCCCGCTTGAGCGATTCCCGCTTCTTGAATTTGTTCGGGTTTGTAGTTATTAAATGCAGGATATTATGGATAACACGATTATGTTTAGCGTTGCTTCCCCGTTTTTTGTGTTAATTTTTATTATTGTGCTCGGGATGAAGTAATTAAAGGAATGTGGAATTATTTATTTGTTTAGACTCTTGCAGGTCACCGCATTATGTTGTTCGTATCCATTTTGCGATGAATACTGGATGCTTTCCAGTTACAGTTTTAAAGTATTAAGGTAAATTGTTTAGTTTTGATGAAAGAGCTTTAAGTTGTTATGCTATTTTTTAGGTTTGCAGCTTTATTCTTCCCATGCTATTGTTCTTAGGTTGTATGCGTTATTGTTAAAGATTAGTAAACTTATTTTCGACGCAATGGTGTACTTACACGGTAAGGGACAACTGGGCGCCGCCAACTGGGCGCCGCCAACTGGGCGCCGCCGACTGGGCGCCTGCCAACTTGGCGCCAAGCCAACTGGGCGCCAAGCCAACTGGGCGCCGCCAACTGGGCGCCGCCAACTGGGCGTCAGCCCAACTCGGCGCCAAGTTATATTCGAGATCACAGCAAATGCGGTCGCTCCGATGGGGCAATCGAATCCCGACTGGGGCGACTGCATTTGCCTAGTATAGTTTAGGGTGCATGTTGCATGAATGTTTAGTATGTAAGGGAAGCCCGCACCTCCTGAAATAATGCGAAAGCGGTTCAGGGGGTGGGGACGGTAGTATAAATGAGTGCGAAAAAAAAGGTTAGGTTAGGTAAGGTTAGGTCAGGTTAGAAAATTTTATTCGGACAGTTGGCCACACTATTCTCACAATTAACTTTAAGTTAAGAACGTAAATATAAATTTGTTAATTTAATAAATAAAGTTTGTTTAAATCACACAGTGTTAATCATTACATAAAAAGAGGTAGAGAAAAAGAAATATAGCACTTAAGCAAATTAATAGAAAAAGGAGTCTGATTTATAGAATAAAGTGAAAAGAAGTTAAGTGTTTTGCAAAACAGCAACTTTCAACATTTGAATTTTCTTAGGGTGTGGCTTTATTCCCTTTTTAATTTAAATATTATTTTTGGGCTGGCGCCGAGTTGGCGTGCGCTCAGTTGGCTTGGCGCCTAGTTGGCTTAGCGCCGAGTCGGCTAGCGCCCAGTCAGCGGCGCCCAGTTGGCGGCGCCCAGTCGGCGGCGCCCAGTTGTACCAGACCCGTACTTACATATCTTCATTATTATTGGTTTAGCACATTTTTTTAACCTTATAATATGTTGAGGTTTTTTTTGTCAATCTTAGGGTTAGAGTGTATATTCTTAATGATGCAAAATGATCTTCGTACTTAGTGTTTGATTAATAGTTTTATGCTGAATATGGTGTGTTCTTCTATCATTTTTGATAGGTATTATAAGTGTAGACGATGGTGTTCTTCGATGCTTTTTTATTGCTAGATCTCGTATTCTTAACAATTGTTTTACTTCGACTGTCTTTTATGTTGTTACATTAACAGTTATATTGTTGACATGGTAGAATTCTTAGAGCCATATTTTTTTGTTGCTGCTAGGAGCATCTAATTTTCTAACTAAATTGTTTTTTCCTGTTATATTTATTATTATTACTTTAGCTGTTACCATATTTATTCGTAATATGCCGGTGTTCTGTCATTACTTTGAAAGCGCTAGAATCTTTATTCGTATTATCTTCATGTTCTGCTGCCTCTGCTATATTATTTGAAATAGTATTTTACCATTTTCTTTATTATTATCATGATAGCATATTTATTATTATAGTAGTGGCATTTTCTACAATTTTGGATAATGTTAGTTTAGCAAATTTACTTTTATAATACGATCTTACAGTGTAACACTTCAATAGCCTACCACTCTAACAGTCTAATAGTCACAAAGTATAACCATTTTACAACTTAACAATCTAACAGTCTAGTATTCCAGCAGAACAGCAATCCAGCAGTCTAGCGGCATAGCAGTTTAGCCGTCTAGCAGGTTTCGCCGTCTATCAGGTTAGCCTTCTAGCAATCTAGTAATCTAGCAATCTAGCAGCTTAATACTCTAGCACTGCAGCCGTGAAGCAGTCTAGCAGTCTAGCAGTCTAAAAGTCTATCACTCTACAAAAATAGCAGTCTAGCCATTTAGCAGTCTAGCAGTGTAACTGGTTAACAGTCTAACAGCTTAACAGTCTAATAATAAAATAACTCAATATTCAACAATCAAATAGTCTTCCAATCCGACATTCTAAAAATCTAACAATTTAATGATCCAGTAATACAGCAGTTTAGCGGCCAAGAAGCTTAGCACTCTCTAGCAGGCGAGCAATCTAGTAGCTTATTAACCTAGCCTGCAGCCGTGGGGCAGTCTAGTAGTGTAAAAATCTACCACACTAGAAAATTGGCAGTTTAGACATTTAGCAGTCTCATAGTGTAGTAGTCTACCAGTGTAACAGGCTAACAGTCTAACAATCTAACAGTTTAAGAGTCTAACAATAAAACAACTCAACAATATAACAACTCAATATTAAAAATCCCGTAATATAGTACCTAGTTTAGTAGTCAAGAAGCTTAACACTCTTTAGCAGTCTAGCAATCTAACAGCTTAATAGTCTACAACTGCAGCCGTGGGGCAATCTAGTAGTCTAAAAGTCTACCACGCTAGGTAATTAGCAGTTTAGCCATTTAGCAGTCTAATAGTATAGTAGTCTACCAATGTAACAGGCTAACAGTCTAACAATCAACAGTCAACAGTCAACAAATCAAATAGTAATCCAATCCGGAAATCTAACAATTTAAAGATCCAGTAATATAATAGTTTAGCAGTCAAGAAGCTTAACACTCTTTAGAAGTCTAGCAACCTAACAGCTTAATATCCTAGCACTTCTCAACTTTCGTGGAAATAGCTAACTTTCTAAAACCGCCACCTACTAAGTTCAGCCGTGCAGCAATCTTGTAGTCTAAAAGTCTACCACACTAGATAATTAGCAGTTTAGCCATTTAGTAGTCTAATAGTGTAGCAGTCTACCAGTGTAACAGGCTAACAGTCTAACAATCTAACAGTCTAACAATAAAACAACCTAACAATATAAGAACTCAATAATCAACAATAAAACAGTCCTCCAATCCTACAATCTAAAAAGTTAACAGTTTAAAGGTCCAGTAATATAGTAGTTTAGCAGAAAAGAAACTTAGCACTCTCTAGCAGTATAGCAGTATAGTAGTCTAGCAGGTTATCAGTTCAACAGTGCAGTCGTGTAACAGTATAATAGTATATAAGTCTAGTACTCCAGTATGTTAGACGTCTACTAGTTCAGTCGTCTAGTAGTCTAGCAGTCTAGCAGTTTAATAGCCTTGCAGTCTACCGTGTAGCAGAGTAGTAGTCTAAAAGTCTAATATTCTAGCAAATTAGCAGTCTAGCAGCTTAACAGTGGAATAGGCAAACAGCCCAAAAATGTAATTGTCTATCGGCGTAGTAATCTAACAGTCTAACCGTCTAACAGTCTAACAGCCCAACAGTCTAACAGTGTAACAGTCTAACAGTCTAACGGTCTAACAGTCTAACAGTCCTACAGTCTAACAGTCTAACAGTCTAACAGTCTAACAGTCTAACAGTTTAACAGTCAAACAGTCTAACAACTCAGTATTAAACTGGATCTTATCATCCAGCAATCTGGTAACCTAACAGTCTAGCAATCTAATAGTCTAACAGTCTAGTGGTAAAACAGCCTAACAGTTTAACATGTTAGCAGTTTAGTAGTGTAGCAATCTAGCACTCTACTAGTCTAGCAGTCTAGTGGTCTAGCAGTCTAGTGGTCTAGCAGTGTAGAAGTATAACTGCAACCGTCTAGCGTCTATTAGTGTATCAGTGTAGAAGTCAAGCGCCCTAGCAGTCTAGTAATTTAGAAGCCTAGCATTCTAGCAGGTTAACCGTCTAGCAATTTAGGCGTCTAATAGTCTAGTAGCCTAACAATTACCAGTTCCACAGTTTGGTAGTCTAGCCGTGTAGCAGTCTAGTAGTCTAGAAATCTAGCACTCGGACAGAGTAGCAGTCTAGTATTCTAACAGTTTAACAGGCTAACGTCTAACAATCAAATAATCTCGCAATGTAGCAATCTGGCAATCCAACATTGTAACATTCCAACAATGCAACAATCTAACAACCTAGCACTGTAACAGTCCAACAGCCTAACAGTCTTTCATTCTGACAGTCTATAACCATCTAAAAATATAAGAAGAATAATTTATTGTTAGATTAGCTTCTCTTCTCTTCGACGGAATGGTTGTCTTTCATTGGTGTGTTACTGTAGTAAATGTATCCTTAACAGCTCTGCTATTCTTCCACGGTCTTTGCAGGGTTATTCTCGATACGGCAACCGTCTTACAAATTCGTAGAAATAATTTGCACTTAACAGTAAGTTTGTTCTAACTCTCGACATCTTTTAGTTCTTCTTAATTTTCCTTAATTGCTATTACGTGTATTAATAGTCGATTTGCTATTTCTGTAGTGTTTGGACATTTTTTATTTCATTCGTCGAGTTGTTTCGGTTTACGTGAGGGTACAAGATTAGATTATGAGAAAACTTTCAACTTTTAACTCATGACTTGTTTCGAAAACTTTTACATTTTACGGGCCGTGTATGATCTTTGAGCTTCTAGATCCTTTTATCGTGTGTGCTTAGAACTGCGAGCTTTTGAATTCGAAAGAGCTTATGAATGTTGCTTGAAAGTGTTCTTGGGCATGAACGAGGCATCGTGTTTGGGACTGTTTTGGTAGTTCTTATCTCGAGCTGCTTCTGTCTGTTCCATTTCGTGTTTTGCGGAATTCGTTTATTTGAATAATAAAATGTGAGCAGATCCACGCCTCTGTTTCCACTCGCTCTACCGGAAATACTTCAAAAACTTGAATTTTTAATTTATTCCTTGTCCTTGTTTCGTTCGCAGCGCGGTAATTTGTATCTTTGATAAAATTCTGATCTTTGTGGAATATTGATAGTAGGGACGCTTAGAAAGTGACAACAATGACTCAAAGCCGTAGAAAAGGACGGCGAAGGAAGCTCTTTGCATCCCCCAGTGCAGCGCGCTTTGTTACATAATGAATTTTGATTTTTACTTTGTTATGGATATCGGGTACTCAGCGCCGCTTCTCTTCTTTTGCCTCCATAAAGTCTCTGTATTTTTGAGATAAAAGTGATTTTAGTTACACTTTTTGTACACCTATTTGCATATTTTTGCGCACCGGAATTCTTTAATGGCTGCCTTAAAAAAGATAATGTAAGCTTCTCGAGTTCTATTTAACAAAGACGCTTCGGGGTTCTTAACAACTGTCCATTTACTCGCTCCAATAAAACGATAAAGAAAACTTCCACGAAAAAATAACCGCACTTTTTATAGGAAACAGAATCCACAATTAATTTTAATTTTAAAATGGCTGTAGAGTTCTTCCGGGTTTTAGAGTAGCAGAATTAATTTTAAGAAACAACTCCTAATATACAACTTCCTCTAAAACGTGGCATGTTAGGAAACAAATAAAAGCAACGTTCGAACATTAATTGTGCCATCCACTTTATTTTCTGTAAGAACTGTTTTACTTCACTGTTATGAAACAGAATTTATTTATCTATACACTATAGCTGCATGCAAGGAAAACGTCAAATCCTAATTTATTTTTTACGAGGGCATCGAATAATGAAATAAATTAAAATTGTATTTTAGTTACAATCTAATAACAAGGCCCATCATAACTTTTTTATGGATGTCGTTTCCTAAAAAGTAGCAATTTGGGCGGAAGCGTTTTGTGTAAATTCCCAAGTGGTTATAAAATGAAATGAGCTGCTTACTGTTCCGACATAAATTTTTTTAGTATAATGTCTATAATTCGGTTTTGCTTTTAGAAAAAATGACATACCAAACTCCGTCTCCCTTTAAGGCCTGTGTAATTAAGCCTTGGCATTTTAATAGAGTTTATGGCACAAAATTGGAGCTTGTATGCAAAATAAAAAGACCAACTTTGCGAATTTAATTAAAATTTTCCCAGAAACGTAAACATAATTAAAAGGTTTCGAATTTTTGCACTAAAAGTTGGTGTTAGTTACGAACGGTGTTTATGAAAATATTTACTATAAATGTTCAGATTGCTATATAGGTCAAACTCCGAAACTTTTCGACCCACAACTTTATAATAATTCCTCGTAAGTTATCGCTTGGTTAGTACATTTTAAAACAGAGAAGTTTTAAAAATTTAATATGTATTTCACAATTTAGGAATCGAATAATAATTAACATCGTATATAAACCGACACAGTGAGAAAAGAAACCATTACAGTGGCAAGTTTCATGTTAAACAAACTTAAAATGAGATGAAAATTTAAGAACGTGGTATAGTTACAGGAACAACGGTTTGTTGTTGCAGGATAAATTTATAAGTAATGGAAATGGTGGCAGCGCGCAGCAATGTGACGCATCAGGTAAGCAATTTAAACAAAAAATTACATCTACGGAAAATTAAAAAAAAAGCGTTCATGATAATAGAATGGAAACAATTAACATATATATTTTACAGAAATGGTGGAGATAACAAAAATTCTTCAAGGTTTTATTGGATCTGTATAGAACAAAGTCTCATATTTTCTATCTAAATAAAAATTAATAGTAAAAGAAAATCAACGCAAGTAATAAGGCATAGAAAAGTGCTAACTATTAGTATAGGTGCTGCACACTACGCTACAAAATAGTGGAATTCTACTGTACCATTAGACTAGTGCAGTTGCATAGTTTTGCTGTAAAGTAAAATACAGAGTCGGAAATTCAGTAAAGTGACACGATTATAAAATTAACAAAATTAATAAATCCCGGACCTATCATATACCGTCCAAGAAAATGGTGGAGAGATCAAGAATTTAGCTAACTTTTTATAATAACTTACACGAGAAGCAGAAACAGTGAGGGTCGTCTGTTAACTAAACCATAGAAAGAAAGAAATTATTCAATAGGAGAAGTACCACCAATCAAAAAAAGGACAGAACTGAGACGAATAATTAAGTTTTAGTTGTGACGTTAGAGAAGTAATGTACCAAGTATTTTGAAAAACTACTTACAATAATCAAGGATCCTGACAAGATGTAGAAAAATTAATCTTTTCTGAAACAATGGTAGAGAATTAGAATATCAACTTCTTCTTCTTCTTAGAGTGCTTTATCTCTTACGGGACGTATAGATCTTCTCTCCTATGCCTGTGTTGCGCTTTTGTAGTGCCACAGACGTAGAGGACCTACAGCTTAACTGGGGCTCCAAACGACGGGAAGTGTAAACACTTCTACTGCATAGAAGATTTACTAGGCAGAATACCTCGCTGGTTTGCCATTGCCTTGCGAAGGAGAACGGTCGTTAAAGGAATTGAGGTGGGATCAAATTTTGCTGCGGCATACACATTGACGTGGGCAGAGAATCATGGCCAGTTATAGAACCAAGGGATAGCAGAACTTAACAAATAGCGGATGCGTTATATATTATTATGAGGTTTTATTGAAGGACCTACATCTGAGCCCCACATTGAAGCGACAAAAAATTTTACGTTTGAAGAAAGCGGGAATGTAGCTTTACTTGCACCTGTAATAGGGATGATCTCCCTTTCATATGAAAAGAAAATTATACAATATTATTACATAAGTTGTTGAAACAACACAAAGGGCACATTTCAAACATAAACTTTAAAGGAACTCTTATCTCGGGGTTTATAATATAAATTTTGGCAACTACTGTATAACATTTAAATTCTTGCGCTGGTTAACTGAACAAGGCGAAGGATACAAGGCAGTAAATATGAACTTATACAATATGGATGCAACAAAGAAATGAATTCAATGTTATTCAATTATCCAAGTTTCTTTTATAAAACTTGAAACAACTTTAACAATTAAATGACAAATGTTATACATTTATGCACAGTGCGTAACACTTAATAATATAGATTTAATCAAACAGGGTATAAGAAACACACAAAATTACAATTTTAATTGCCTCGCTAGACGACCGTCTGTTCACGTTGAGATTTTGATGACCAATCCCCGTTTTTTTTTCTCTGTTTTTTTTGCTTTGTAAGGAAAATAGAGGCTTTTGAAATGTGGTGTTACAGAGGAGCACTAAAGATCGCTTGGACACAAAGGAAAACGAACAAATGCAAGAAAGAAGGAAAATATGGAGACACATAACGAAGAGAAGGACCCAAACAATGGGCCTTATCCTGAGAAGAAATGGATTAATAAAAACAATTATCGAAGGGAAAGTAAACGGTAAAAACCCAAAAGGACGCCTCCGTCTTCAATATATAAAACAAATAATACAAGACGCGGGAAGCAACAGCTATGAGGAAATGAAGAGAAAGGCCCTAGATAGGGGAAAATGGAAAGCTGCGACAAACCAATCCCAGGACTGACGACCATGGAGGAGGAAGCTGTGCTACTTGAATCCTAGGTAGCAAAGCTGGTTATTTTGGTTTATATTCATCTTCAGAAAGGCATAGAGGATACATTTTAACCTTTATTTGTAAATGTAATCATTGACAGCTTAATACTAAAATGTAAATTTGTTAATTTAATACTTTTCTTTTGACAAAAATATGTGTGTGGTAATGTCCTTATGTATGCGAGAAAGCTTTGTGTCAAATTTGATCAACATTTAAGTTGTTTTTAATAATTTATTTATATTTTAATATAAAATTATTTGTAATTTCCAAATGCATAAAAATATGCCGAGTAAGATATCAAAATATGGCTACTTTTGTAAGGAACACATTAGTGTTATAATATTAGTGATAAGAATGATATTATACTTTATAGATATTTGTTATTAATTTGCTCAATTTTAATGCTTTATCCTGATTGATTGAGCCCTTTGGGGACACAACAAAATTTGTTTGTATGCATGAACGGCAAGAAAACCAAGAAGAGTTACATAAGAAGTAGAAAATTGAAAAAACTATATAGGTAAATATGGTATATAATGTATGCCATTGGGTTGTGATGTTAATTAACCCTGGAGAAACAGAATTTCTTATTTTCATGACGGATCAAAATTGACGCGGACAGAAATCCAGAGGTCATAAAGTGAAAAGAAAGAACAAATTAAGAAAAGGTATTGTGTAAAATTAAAGAAGTGGAGTAACCGTTGAAAATGAAGTTTAGAAAAGCAGAAATTTAGTTTTAGTTTAAACTATAAATGAATGTAGTAGAAGAAATGGAAAGATATAAGACCGTTTATCCACCACATATGATTGTTCTTGGAAAATAAGCATTAGGGCATTAAGAATACCACAAACATAAGTGACATTCTCACAGAAAGCAGGTAACCCAAGTTCTACCGTGCCATTAGATGGTTGAGGATTTACCTATTTAAATATTTACAATATCTAAATAAAATCTACATTTGCCATGTGTGTGTAACTAGTTGGGAATTCAAGGGTCGCATTCTTGGCCTCAAGAGGGTGAAAATAAAAAGCAGACGTTTTAAGTAAGGGGGCGGATCGACAAATAAACCATAATGTGAGGTCAGAGATGGTTTTAGTATCTTGTTGGGGTTGCATGCGTTATACATGCAGTTAGCTATTTATTATAGTGCGCTAGTGATTGAATACTCTGGTATCTAGCTACACTTAGACAAAGTGTGACTGATGATCAGTATTGCTCGTGTTATACAAGTGTGGTTGCGACTGAGAGCTCTCGGAGTTTGGTCAGGTGATATCGAAAGCTTGTGCAAGTGTGGCTAGCCACGGGGATTTATATGAATTTCAAACCCTAGGGGCCCCAAAGTTCTTGTGTTACATGTGTTATGTGCTAGGAAGTTGGAAGTATGTCACAATGACATAGGTGGATGGTAGCCCTCCCCTATTGGCCCTTTAGGGAGCACAGAATTGCTAACGGGGGCCCTAGGCTCCAAAATTCTGTGACATAAACGTTCTAGGTAATTCAACGTGTGTGTCACAGAGGCATGGGTAGATGGTACCCCCTTCCTTATTGAGGGTGCACCCGTGCAACTGGTTTTCAGGAGTTCAAATGGTATTAAAATAGAAGCAAATATCTATTGGATAATGGTGTCAAACGCAAAAATCAATATAGGGGACCGATCAAACGGTTAGTGATTCGATCCAATTATTATCAACAAACTGAGTAAAGGGAGCGAGCCCCCCGGTGAGCTACACTATACTACTTAATAGCAGCAAGAAATTGGCGAGTCCTTTCATTTGTTTCATGTTTCCATATGTGGCGCCACTTACTTGCGAGTCTCGTCTGGTATTGGTCCACGCACGGCTTAATTCCAACACTCCACCCTTGCGATAAGTATACATGAAAATGTGAAGCTTCCCATGAGCGCCCGTATTATTTTTTTTCAAATATTTTGTGTATTTTGTTGAAATTTGTGGTACTAAACATACAAGGAGATGTATTATATAATACAATTTTGTTTTCTATGACCAGTTTTCAAAAAAACTCGTGTTACCATATGGTAACGCTAGGCGCTTCAGCTGCTACAATTAAAGTAAACTGAAATTATTTTATTTAAAGACAAATATTACATTTTGCAGGAGCATATACAAATATCACTAGTTAGTGTGATAAACAAAGTTGCATTCAATACACAGTCCTACATTACACTTTTTGCACATTGTTCTGATACTGGATATACAACCTTCTCCAGCACAGCGTCGTCTTTTCTTATTTGGAATCGGTACCAATAAATGGTTTAGTCCATCATACCGCAAATCATCTGAAGTTCTATTTAAAGTGACACTGGATAAAGATGTAGCAGGTCTACCAGCACCACGGGAAGGTGTTCCATATCTAGATAAATAAAGATTGGCGATTTCCCGTCTGAAATTCTTTTGGGTTATTGGATTTCCAGAATTTTTATATAAAATCCATGCATTTTCTATGGCTGCATCTAGCAACCATGTGAATATTACCCACCACCATTTCTTTATTCTAATACTCGTCCTAAACCTGTTAATATTCTCATCCATCAAATCGGTGCCACCCATATTATTATTATAATGTCGTATCAAGGATGGCATTGGCACTTGCATAGATTTCTTCTCACTTCTACAATATCGTTTTGTATTACCAAGAGGTTGTATGC
>JABXWE010036861.1:0-15487 GCA_014611495.1 Limonius californicus
ATAAACGGCAGCTTTTTAGGTTGAAATATGGTACAAAACTATTTGACATCGGATAAATATTTTAGTTTCAGTTTCAACATTAAAATCACAAAACTCAATGTTAATTAATCTGGCATTTAATAAACTGTACTATTTGTTAAATTATCATAATAAATTCCATATGGGGTTTCGTTTTCTGTCGGATAACTTTTTATTTAGAAACCAAAAACTTTGTTACTATGAGGTGACAGCTGGAGTAAATGATTATACTAACCGCTCCACCACCGATGTCGCGATTTTACCATTAACTTTTTCTCTGGTTATTAAGTTATCCTTCGAAACAAAGTTTGCTGGCTTAAAACGAAACGTCAATGGTCTTATCCTCCAGAAAATTTTAAGAACTGACAAGAAAGAAACAATACAACAATCAATAATTAGCAAATTTTGGTGTTTTAGTTGTGAGTCATTAATTTTGTAGTGGGTTTTTTATTTTAACTTAACTTTTTGGTTGTATTATTTAAAAAATAGTTTGCATCATATGTAGTTTCTAGTGCTATATAAATATTCTATGTACTATTTCTTCCAAAATAATAAAACTGAGGAAGGATTAATTTTACATTGTCACGTCCTAATGTTTTAAATTTAAATAACTTACAGATAAACCTGCAGTTCAATATTGTAAAGTTGTGGACGCAAAGGTGCTCGTTTATTTTCATTTTATATACTTCTAATTTTTAATAGTCGCCCCATTTTTATTATTGTTATTTTTTTTAAATCTGCCTTAATAATAAAAAATTGAAGTAAAATTAAGACGTTCCACACTCTTTAGTGGCTACAATTGAACATATAAGACGTTCAAAAAATGTAAAACAAGCTGGTTATACAAAGCAGAAAAGGTTTCTACGGTAACGAAAACTCTTACACTTTTCGGGGGCCAAAGTTGTACACACAAAATGTTCAAAAAATGGCGAACAATCTCGTTATAAAAAGCAGGAATATCTTCTGTGGTAATGAAAAGTCTTACACTTTTTGGTGGCAACAGTTGTACACACAGGACGTTCAAAAAATGGCGAACAAGATCGTTATAAAAAGCAGGAATATCTTCTACGGTAATGAAAAGCCTTACGCTTTTTAGTGGCAACAATTGTACACACAGAACGTTCAAATAAATAGCGAACAAGCTGGTTATAAAAAGCAGGAAAAGCTTCTACGGCAATGAAAAGTTTTACAGTTTCTGGTGGCCACAGTTGTCCACGCAGGACGTTCAAAAAATGGCGAACAAGCTCGTTATAAAAAGAAGGAATAACTTCTACTGTAATGATAAGTTTTACACTGTTTGGTGGCAGCAGTTGCACACACAGGACGTTAAAAAAATAGCGAACAAGCTCGTTATAAAAAGGAGGAAAAGCTTCTATGGTAATGAAAAGTTTTACAGTTTCTGGTGGCCACCATTTTACATACAGCAGGTTCAAAAAATGGAAAACAAGCTGGTTATAGAAAGCAGAAAAGGCTTCTACGGTAACGAAAACTCTTACACTTTTCGGGGGCCACAGTTGTTCATACAAAATGTTCAAAAATGGCGAACAAGCTCGTTATGAAAAGCAGGAATATCTTCTATCGTAATGAAAAGTCTTACACTTTTTGGTGGCAACAGTTGTACACACAGGACGATCAAAAAAATAGCGAACAAGCTTGTTATAAAAAGCAGGAAAAGCTTCTACGGTATGGAAAAGTTTTACAGTTTCTGCTGGCCACAGTTGTACACGCAGGACGTTCAAAAAATGGCGAACAAGATCGTTATAAAAAGCAGGATTAACTTCTACGGTAATGAAACGTTTTACACTGTTTGGTGGCAGCAGTTGTACACACAGGACGTTCAAAAACATAGCGAACAAGCTCCTTATAACTTCTACGGCAACGAAAAGGCTTACACTTTTTGTTGGCCACAGTTGTACATACAGGATGTTCAAAGAATGGTGAACAAACTCGTCATAAAACCCAGGGAAAACATCGGCGGTAACGAAAAGGCTTTCACTTTTTGGTGGCCACAGTTGTACATACAGAACGTTCAAAAAATTACGAACAAGCTCGTTATAAAAAGCAGGAAAAGCTTCTATGGAGCGAAAAGTTTTAGACTTTCTAGTGGCCGCAGTTGTATATACAGGACGCTTAAAAATGGCCAACAAGCTCGTTAAACAAATATTTTGTTTTGAAATATTTTACATTTAATTAAAAGAATTCACAACTTTGATAAAGACAGCAGAGTTCTGTGCGGGCCCTTTTTAAACGTCCAGTTTGAGCCCTTCCTTAACATTTTCCAAAGTGAAAGCTCTAATTGCAGTTATAACTATTAGGATCCGAAT
Source organism: Limonius californicus (assembly GCA_014611495.1). Classification (NCBI taxonomy): domain Eukaryota; kingdom Metazoa; phylum Arthropoda; class Insecta; order Coleoptera; family Elateridae; genus Limonius; species Limonius californicus. The sequence continues at coordinate 2,343 of JABXWE010036861.1, forward strand.
CCTAGTTTACAATAGTTGCCTGCTATCAGGGTTCCATGCATTGTTTAGTATTGCACAGAAATAAATAAATATAACTTCCTTATCAAATCTGAATAGCTGCTGCTGTAAGTTTAGTTCTTTTTAAGAACTTTGCTTTATTGAGTTCAAGGTATGTCATTTAATATCAATATTATTTTCACATCATTGATAGTTAAGAGTTTGCAACGGTCTGTTCTATGTATTTGCAATTATAATACAAATACAAGAAACCGGCATATGTTTATAATGAAAAAAATTCTGTTGTACTTGTCATACTTAGTTTTGGACAAATTTCAAAGCACATAGGTAGATTCTTTAAAATTATTTAAAACTGCAAATTATGACGTTAACTAATTATAATATATGAAAAACAGATATTTTATGAGATCTACACTATATGTAAATTGAGTTACTAACATAAATTATATTCTGGAAATATTAAAAAAGCTACGTCTTTTAGGAGTTTTTTCAAATATATTTTTACAGTTTATTAAATATCTCCAAGTAATATATTTATTTGTTGTGCTGTTGTGCTGTCTTTAAAGTGTGGTGAATTTGTTAGCAATAATTTATAATCAAATAAAAAAGTATACGGGTGATCAAATCAATCTGTATAAAGCTATAATAAGCCATTTCCTGATATAATCAATTAAATATATTTATGTAATTGAAATTGCCGGTTAAAATCATTTGCTACTATGAAAATTACTGCAAACTGCAATAACTGTTAAGAAAGTTCTTCGAGATTGATTGAATTTTTCTAATTATATAGAATTTTCTTTATTTTTGTAGACATTTAAAATTAAAATTTTAATTAATTATCTATTTTAGAAATTATTTAGAAATACATAAGTAACTGCTTAAGTTATTTTGTACTCCATATAAATCAAACTAAACTAAAAATGATTAAACTTAATAAAAATTAAAGTTTTTGTTTTGAAAATTATAACTTTGACAGGTATTTTGAATAGACAATAACTTTCCAATATGTGCTTAAGAAGCGCCAATTTTTAATATCCAAACTGGCGTGTAAAGTTTAATATAATGCGATACTCCGTAATTAAGCAATGTATTCCTATGTTCGTTCTACCCGACTTGCAAATTGTCTGTCTGACTGGAGAAACCTCGCTCAAGTTGCGCTCACTGAGTTCGGTAAAACTTAATAATTACACCAAACATACCGCATGTCTAATCGATTGTATTCTGCGTAGCTCTGCTCTCCGCTCTTGTTGCTATGATAAGTTCATCGAAGGAAATTTAATCTGTAATGTTACCTTCTTCTTCAGCCCATTTGCCCTTGCGCGGGAAACCCAGTTGCACAAATAACAAACCCTTCAATGCATTTCTGCAAATCCTGCGGCCGGCAATATCCAGCCAGATGGTCTAAGGACCCTAAATCACAAGGTTATGGACACTAAAACAGGTGATTGTGCGGAATTGTGCTCTATATTTGGGGACTAAGTTGTAATTATTGCTGGATGTGAATGTGTCAAAAGCAACGCAGGGGAATGAGGATTGAACCATTGAGGAAGTTACTTAGACGAAATTTAATTAATGAAATCAGTTGAGATACATTAAAGAATAATAGAAGTTGAACTTTATTATTAAATATGTTTCTATAAACATTATGATCTATCCCTGTACTTATTAAAATGTTTTACAAATAACTGATGGATTATACAGAGTGCGGAAAAATGGTGATTTCAAGCTGTTTTCGACCTACGTATAAGGTGTTTAAAAAATTGTTTACTGCATGTTTTCACTTGCCTGCATTGCAAGTTAAAGACTTTTAAACAGAAATGTTATGTATTCGACAAAGACTTTTTCTCCTTCAGCAATATATTCTACATTTATGCTAACAGATAATAAAAATATCAAAAAAAAACTGCCATATTAGCTTACCATTTCCACATTAACAATCAGGTTCACTTAGTTATGAAATAATTCAATTGCCCACATAATTATAAGTGAGGAGAAGATACTACTAAATAACTAAACGTTCTTTATGGCAGGAGACGACGAAGCCATCTACAAATTACTATACCGCCCTTTGTAATGAGACGAGCGCACTCGAAAATAAGTTTTCTTCGTGAAAATTACTTCTATAGCATCTGGCATCAATATAATGGTATTAGACATTATCGACTGTCTCCAAGACGATTCAGCACAAACAGGGGACCGGTAAATGGCCACCCTGTTCACCAGACTTAACTCTATTAAATTGTATATGCTTACAGTTAAACGGAAAATGTAAAGACGTAAAAATACTCAGAAGCTAAGAACTGAATGTTCGTCGCGATTAGATCATCGTGAAGTTACTAGCTGGTAATAGTTTTAAGGGCATTTAATTGAGTTAATCTGCCGCCCGGGTGCCACCAGTAAATTGCTGCTCAAATTGTAAACAGAAACACAAATAGGTATGCAAGTTATTCAAATTTACTAATTTATTAATTATATAAATACATTTTTTATTGTAATATATCTATTTCACGAATTAAATTTATATCCACGTATTTCCACCAAATAATAATTGTTCTACCTACAAGTATATTTATACAGAAATAATGTTAAGGTACCAAATAAATTGATCTATTCAGTAAATTTATTTAGTCCTATATAATACTGAGGTGGTGGTAGCTCAGTTGGTAGAGTTCGTTTTCTGAGTAAAACGTCGATTCTAGCTTGGCTTCGAAACCTAAGCATTTACTATGCAGATTTATAAAAATCTTGTCTGCAACCCACCACACACAATTGCCCAATCCGGCTTGCAACCGTGGGATCTTAATGCTAAAAATCTTCTCTGGAATTTCTGTCGTTTGGATTCGACGTTTAGGTAGGTCCCCCGTGTTTCTACCTTAGCGCTGATGAGAAACACGTGGCAGAGAAGAGACCGATGCCCAGCAGTTGGACAAAAAAGGCTGTCAATGATGATGATATAATACTGGCGTTAAGAAAAACCTTTTAAATTTTTAGCTTTTATTCATAGATAAGGTTTACACACTTCTAAAAACTCACTGTGTGTGTTTTACTACTCACACTACTGTGCGCATGTTACTTTTAACAGGTATTTTATTTAATCAATGTCTTGACCAATACGGCACGGTACGGCGATAGACTGCGAACTGAATTAACAAACAAAACCGAAGAATAAGTTCAAGATGTCTACAAGCCGATATAAATAACAAAGTTTGATCAGCGATAAGGGATTGAATCTCGAACGTACAAAAGTTTACATTCCCAGAATGAAAAAGTTGGGTTGACACTATTTATAGTTATTATAAATTATTGATTATTAATCCTTTCATAGGCAATCGACTTGATTTGAAAAATGCGATTGAAATATAAGATAATTGTTTAAAAATGGATTAAAATATATTATTTATTAACTACTCTACAGTCCTCAAAATTTTCCCGCCCCCAAAATCTGCCGCCCGGGTGCGGTGCACCACTTGCACTTTCGGATTGCGGCGGCCTGCGTCTACGCTTGTGAAAGAAAAGCAGCAAATTCTTGCCTCATTAATTTATTACTCATCAAATTACACTTGTGAACTATTAAAAATGTTGGTAAAAGAGCCTTACGATAATAAAATAAGCTCACAAATACAAAATCTGTATCGAAAAACTGAATTCTATTTGCAATAAGTTGAGATTATACTGAATTTCATACAATTAAAAGCATGCATACAAAATTAGGTACTTTAAAATGCAGTAAATATACGAAGAGGTACTAGTACTAACAATGTTTTAAATACCTTATATTTCAACTTGATCCTAATTTTGAGGGACTCTGTATAATGACTTACTGCAAACTCACGTAATGTAAAGGGTGTCACTTTGATAAAGTACAATATGTTACATTTCTGGAAGTAAAATAGGTATTGAACTTTTCTACGACTTGGAGGAGGACTCACTATGACTCATAAGGTAACCTTACCCATTCGACGCCTTAGGATATAAGTACAATAAAAACAACAAAAAAATGTCAAATGGTAACACTCACTTTGTGATACCTCACTAAAATAATAAATTGCGCATGGGAAACGTTGCGGGAAGACCCGAAGGTAGTGCCGCACCCTGCTGCCCCTTTAACCATGTTTAAGTAGTTAGTGACGGGGCGCACTAACCCAGGTTAGGTACTCTCCGAGGCACCGCGGGTTGCAGCGTTAGAGCGAAGATTTCGGTCACTCTTCCAAGTAGGCACCGCGCGGATCGTTCCTTAACTTTTAGTACAGTTTTACCAGTACTCGCGTTTGTCCGCCACTCTGCCTCTCTATACCTCACTCAAAAACCCTTACAAAATGCAAAAATTTTTACCTGATTCGTTTCGTATAAATTAAGAAATTAAAACTGAAAGGTTCTGAAGGTTACATTAAATATTCAAAATCATTTACATCATTCTCTAGGCAATAGTAGAGTCTACTGTTTAGTTTTGTAGACAACCGAATTTAAGTGACCCCATAAAAAGTAATGGAGTAAAATCTGGAGATCTTGAGGGCCGTTCTATTTTTCAGAAATTAAGCAGGTAATCAAAATGTTTGTTGCTATTGACTAGCTTTTTTTTTCTCTGAAGTATCACAAGATGGATGGATTTGACATTTTTTTGGTGGTGTACCTAGAGCCTAAGAGGTTGAATAGAGAACGATACCTTATGAGTTATGCTGATTCCGCCACCATGTTGTAAAAACGGTTTCTAGAAATTTTCAATACCTCTTTTAATTCCAGAGATATAAGACGTTGTTCACTTTAAAATTGAGATCCTGTATGATAAGCTAACTCAGACGTGATTAAAATCTAATATAACATAAAAATATAATCAGTTTCGGTACCTACAAACTCTGGTTTGAATTGTTATAAATGTCTATGGTAAAGAGCAAATTATTAAATTGCTTCTGCAATAATGAATTAACCGCATTAATTACTTTAAATCAGCCGATAAACAAAATTTCAGTAAATTTTCCAATTGTTGTCAAAAATAAACAAACTGTGTAGTGGAAACTAAACAAATTATAAATTAATATTGTTTTCAGCATTTTGTACAATAAACCCGTTGTTTATAGAGTGCTCTAAGTTAGTGATGCCATGCAATTAATTTTGCTTTATGAGAGTGTGTTACTCGTTGAAAAACAAATTTTGTTGGGGTTTGTATGTTTTAGAGAAATTCAATAACATCATGCAAGAGCATTACGAATTAATTTTAAACTTTATTACATTACAGTCGGTCAATTATTGCTGGCTTTGTTTTCACCACCAATAATTTTAATTATATTGATGGAGTCTGCGTCGGAGAAATTTTTAAAGCCTACACAAACGTACATTTTTTGCGAGCATGTGACATTTTTGATGGCATTGTTCGGACATCCGTTTTATTTGCTGTATTTCCTATTCTTACCGGAAACGAATTAACTGCGTGACTGTTACGGGTAAATCTCGTGGGTCTGGGAAAATATTATTTTCTAATAAATCTAATTGATTCCCATCGATTCCTAATAAAGGGGGAGCACGTTCTTATGTCACTCGTTGCATTTTCCACTCTCACTGGCGCTTTTAAACGGAGACGGATGTATACGCAATTACGTTGAAAGCGATACAGATATGATAACACGGTATCATTTATTCCATGCATACAAATTCAGTCGGACAAACAAACCGGCCAATAATTGGCGGATACCAGTTGAATATGAATGGGAATTCCGCATTTTAATATACAAGCGTTTCTCGACTCCCAGCTCGCAGGCATTCATTTAAAGAGCCTTTGCTAGCATTCAGCTGTCAAAGCATTTTCATGCTAATTCAGTTTAATATGGCGTTTTAAAGGGATTTCACTCCGATTTTTAATATTTTTATATTAGTTCCGACTCTATAGATAAGTCGTGACAGTTTAAAATATTCCCATTGATAAGATTTCCAAGGGCTTAGGCTTAATGCTTAAAGCTGTGCAAATTTGACGTCAAGCTTAAGATATTTGGAGATAAAAAGTATTGCTTTTAAGTTCAAAAATATTATTGGAAGCTGAAGGGTAGAAATAAACAAACGCCTTGTATGTTATTGGTATCTGATGGTGACATCGCCCCGGGTGGCGTGTGTCAAATGTCGTTATATAATTGTGCAGTGGTGCCAGAACACAAAATTAAATTACACAAAACGACACATACGAGATCATAAATTATACAAATTGCTGGAAAACAAATTAATTGAAATATAGAGGCGTAACTTGTTGATTACGTTTATTAGCGGAGGGAAACTAGCACTGTATGTGTTGATTAACGCAAGCTTTAACAATAACAACACGGTTATTATGTGAATTTTATTAGAAATTTAAAAGTACCAGACCATAAAATTGCGATATGTGTGCAGGAACTATTAGCATTTTGCAGACCCACAACTTGGAGAGCAAATAATCAATTAGGTACAAACACCTTCGTTACTCTTAATCTAATTTCCTTAATTAATGTAGGTTTGTAATTTTCTTAATTAATTTCATCAAACTTGTAAAAACTCTCACACCTTCCACTTACCAATAACATCATCAAAGTCTTAATGAGACCAAATGTATGCAAATTAGTACTTTTCGTTTCTTAACTGCTATTTCCCCTTTTAACAACATCTGAATAAATTATTTAAATTTTTGGTTGCAATACTGCATTTTGCATAAATACTCTGAGTAATTATTTAATAAAATCTATAAAACTCGCCGCATGAAAAAATTTTCTACTTATATTTACTACTACTTTACTAAAAGCAGTAATTATAATTTAATAACGTAATAATTTAATAATATATCTAAACAAAAGGAAGTTATTAATATAATTTTTGCATATTAAAAATAATGAAGAAAACCTTCACACAACTCTACTGTTTAAAAATATTTTTCGTCCAATCTGGTAAATTGGTTGCTTGTGAGGTTTTCAGGGGCATAATGAGAATTTTAATATTTTCAGCTGTGATTTATCCTAATATCAGAAAATTTACATTTTCTGAATTAACTGATAGTTTTCCAATTTTATTCAAATTGAAATAATTGAAACACAGTCAACTTCTAAACCTATGGCAGTTTACAAATTGCCACTAATAATATCTACAACAAAACATATATATTTGTTTTTAACATAAAGATTAATTCATAATTTGCGAGTCTAACGTTTATTGTAGATTACTTACCCGAAAATAAGAGAATATTTCTACGTACGTTCGCCGAGATATACAGTGTTCTAATTACCTTTATATTTTAGGCTGTATTGGTCCCGCCATTTTAGAATAACTGTTACTTAGAACCAATAGCGCAAAACAAGAATAAAGTACAATTTATTATAATTATTTTTATGCTTTACGCACGTTGAAAAATTTTCTGATTTAAAATCAGCATTAAATTTTATCAAAATGATGTTCTGCAAAGCTGATTGGATTAGCCGTTGTGCTGTGTGTGTACTAAATTATTCTCAATATCTAATAATAATGTAGCAATGTAGATCAAGCAATTATTTCAATAAATAGATGGAAATAATAATACCAATCTTCATATCTTATCATCGAATAAGTTTCAACGTTTCTCAGTAAACAATTGAGCAGAAATTTGAAACAATTAGTTCTTCGAAGTTGCCATTTTATGTGACTACTTGAATCCAAACTTGTACGTAGACTTCTGTCAAAAGCGCGTTATGATTGCAAAATTTACTTACTCAATTGAGTCATGAAATGTGGAAATCAACAAGACATAGCAGCATTTCGCACTTCACTATAGAAAGTAACTGGGTAATTCAACAAACAATGCTCCGATATTGTTATAGTGTGGATATAGATTTCTGGGGTACTATGCTATGTCCACTCAGATCCCCAGACGTAAACACTACTCGACCGAATTGTAGGTAGATTTTCTTGAAATGCTACTTAAGAATGTTTTCAAAATTTATCTGTTCAGTTACGACATCAAATGGCGTTCACATTAGTAGAAAGTAATTCGTTAATTCAACAAACAATACGCCGATATTGTTATAGTGTGGATATAGATTTCTGGGGTACCATGCTATGTCTACTGACATCTCCAGATGCAAACGCTACTCGACCGAATTGTAGGTAGATTTTCTTGAAATGCTACTTAGGAATGTTTCCAAAATTTATCTGTTTATCTGATCATACGCCATCAGATGGCGTTCACATTAGTAAAAAGTAATTCATTAATTCAACAAACAATACGCCGATTTTGTTATAGTGTGGATATAGATTTCTGGATTACCACTCCACTCAGATCCCCAGACGCAAAAACTACTAGATCGAATTGTAAGTACATTTTCTTGAAATGCGACTTAGGAAAGTTTGCGAAATTTACCTGTTCGGTTACGCCATCAAATGGCGTTCACATTAGTAGAAAGTACTTCGTTAATTCAACAAACAATACGCCGATATTGTTACAGTGTAAGTATAAATTGCTGGAGCATCAAACCATGTCCATCCAGAGCTCCATACTTAAACCCATCTTGACCAAACTGTAAGTAGACTTTCTTGAAAATCCCCTTCCAAATGTTTAAAAAAATTACCTATTCAATTATTATTATATAGCTTTCACAGGCCTTATAGGCTCATCGGCAAGGCTAACCTAGTTTGTGCTATGCACAACAGGGTCCGACTCTGCGGGTTACCGTGTTGGTGCGAAACCGTGCTTAACCTGTCGGATGTATTTTTGTGTATATGAATTTGTTTTTCTTCTACTGCGATCGTGCCACGAATAGTGCCATTAATTTGATCCCCAATGGCAAATGCAGACCGCGACTCAGTATCGATCACTCAGGGAAATAGAAACATTTCCGACCTTAAAGTGATTCGAACTGGGAAGCATTTGGATTATTATATCCAAAGCTTGTCTCTTTCACCACTGAGCCATCCTCACCCCTTACCCAACCTAACCTATTCAATTACGCCAATAAATGTGGTGTCATCAAGAAGCGCGCAACTCCTCACATTGGTAGAAAGTAATTTATTCATTCAACGGAGATAGATTACTGGGGCTTTATAGAATATCCACTTAGATCTCCAGACTTCTACTCGAACGAATCTTAAATCGATTTTTTTAAATATCCTACCGAATGTTTGTAAAACTTACCGATTCAATTACGTTATGAAATGCAGTATCAACAAGACGGAGCAGTACGATTCACCCATATTGTTATAGTGTAGGTATAAACTGTTGAAGCAGCGTACCATGTCGATCCATATTCCCAGACTTAAGCGCTATTGACCGAATTGTAAGATTTCTTTGAAAAGCCCCTTACGAATGTTTACAAGATTTATCAATGAAATTACACTATGAAATGTGGTGTCAACAAGACGGGGCAATACCTCACATTGGTAGCAAATAACTCATTAATTCAACAAACATAGATTGCTGGGACGCCATAGTATGTCCACTTACATTTTTAGATGTAAGCGCTACTCGACCGAATTGTTAATTGAGTAAAATGCAATTTACTTCAGTGTTCTGTAATGATGTAATAATATATTTGTCAAGTTCACAACAGCAAAAAATAATTAAAATAGTATTGGCAACCTCGATGTTTAGGCAAGTCTTATTAATGATGTGTGTCGTCATAAAATTCAAATACAGAACATTTTTATATTCTAAGCCAATAACAGGAAATACATTTACTGAAGTTACAGAAACATACAATTACAATATAACTGTAAATATGTCAGGGGCTTATGTAATATACGTAAAAAAAGAAGCATCTGATTTGCTGTTTAGCCAGTAGAATGCCCTATTTAAATAAAATCAATCGTGATTAATAGCTAGTCTGAAAGAACTTTCAACAGCCTGCTCAGAGAAAATCTATACAGGTATAATAAATATTAATTTTCTACATCCTGTATGTAGTTAGTTTTTAGTAAGTTCATCTAGAATATTTAATTTAGTTTCATATGAGGAATCTATTATTTCCATTGGCTTCACTAATTTAACGAAATACATAAAATGTAATTTGAACAAACATACCTGAAACTATTTCCTTCCATCATTTTTGCTTGTTTTCAATCATTTAGAAGCAATCTTGACTAACTTTTAAAATGTTATTGAAGGCATAATTGACAGTCTTTTCGTCTCACTGCTAGGCATCGACCTCTTCTCTGCCACGTGTTTCTCCTCAGCACCAAGGTAGAAACACGGGGGACCTACAGTTTAACGTCGAATTCGAACGACAGAAATTCCAGAGAAGGTTTTTAGCATTAAGATCCCACGGTTGCAAGCCGAATTGGGAAATTGTGTGTGGTGGGTTGCAGACAAGATTTTTGTAAATCTGCATTGTACTGCTTAGGTTTCGAACCCAAGCCAGAATCGACGTTTTATTCAGAAAGCGAGCGCTCTACCAACTGAGTTACCATCACACACGAGGCATAATAACATAAATAAACTAGAATCAATTAATGTATCTGCTTTATTATTCAACTGCTAAAACGTGATACTTCGTTAAACCATGAAAATGGAATCCTTTTAAAAATCCGTGTAATTTATTTACATAACTCTCCAGAGGATGGTGTGATTTCAAAACGTCATATGTCAAAAATTTTTGGAAATTATATTTACGAACCACTAGACGTACCACTTCCTGTTATGTTAAAATTCTGTCAATTTAGATTTTAACCGATAGTTTAAGGAGCTGCTAAAATAGTAAAAATTCTCAAAATAAGTTAAAATTAGCGTGTTGTATTGTCGAGCAGCATGGCGGACAAATGCGAGTACTGGTCAAATGGTATTCAAAGTTAAGCAACGATCCGCGCGGTTACCACCGTTTGGATGGGCGACCGAAAACCTACTATAACATGCTGCTACCCTAGTACCTCGGAGAATTCCTAAAACCGCCGGTTTCCCTGGATTAGTGCATCACGTTACTAACTACTTTAAACAGGACTACAGTAGCAATCGGGTGCGGTACTGCCTTTGGACCTCCCCGCAAATATTTCTCATACGCAATTTTTTACCGTAGGTACATTAATAAGTGTGGTGGTGGCTCAGTCGGTAGGGCCCTCGCTTTCTGAGTAAAACGTCGATTCTGGGTTTGAAACCTAAGCATATCTATGTAGATTTATAAAAATCTTGTCTGCTACACACCACACAAAATTTCCCAATCTGGGATCTTAATGCTAAAAACCTTCACGGGAATTTCTGTAGTTTAGATTCGACGTTAAACTGTAGTTCCTCCGTGTTTCTACCTTAGCGCTGAGGAGAAACACGTGTCAAAGAAGAGTCCGATGCCCGGCAGTGGGATAAGAAGGCTGTTAATGATGACGTTAATACACGACCTTTCCATTTGCGGGTTGTTCAACTAGTAGACAATATACGTGCTAAAATAAATCTACCTTTATGATATATCTGAAATTACTATAGTGAAATGTTTTCGCATTGTTACCATCTGTCATCCTTTAAGAATGTAATGCGCATAGCCCTAATCTCAAGGTTTTTCTAATTTTCTTAAAATTAGAACATTACCAATTTTTCATACGTTATACGTATTTTCTTTTAGATTGGCTGCAACTCGCTTTCCAGTGTAGACCACCCTAAGACCCAGGATGGACAGTGTAACTAATATAATGGTTTGTCGACGTAAAAAGTTATAATTCATTTTTGATGGCAATGTTGGTTTAGGATTCCCTTAAATACCGAAAATAAAACCTCAATATTCATAATTTTTGATTAATAGTTTGAATACAGAATAAATAAACAGCAAATTTGGAAATAATAAAAAAACATTGTAACTGCTGTATTTAGTTTGTATTTTCTACAATTGCATTTAAAGAACATAATCCTCTTCAATTAACCATTAAATAAATATTTGTTAATTTTCGTTAACAGTAAACTAACAACTTAAATAAAAGTAAATATATGCATGATTTCATGTTTACTGCTCATAAACTTTGTAAATCGTAGAAATAGTACTAAACCACTACGAGCAATACAGGCGTTTACACAAGAACTCAAGAATACTGTTGTGCAGAATGTACAGTTAAAAACCAAATCAATTATACGAACCCAAAAACTACAAAAAATATTTCTTCAGTAATGGTTTGGGGACGTATTCAAAAGTTAATTTAATTCAATTCAGCATATTTTCGTGGTGAAATCCCTCACAAATGTTGGAATTGGAAAAGCCAAAAAGGGTTACATTGTGCGACCTTTGATCACGAGCACTGCTTCTAATTTCATTCGCTCGCCTCTAACTCATTTACAGAACACAAATGACCATTGGTCTCTGGAAAATTACTTGTCAATTGCTTTTACAGAGTTGCTCGATTTTCAATTTAAATGTTGGCACCTTCTAGCGCCAGTGCTTTTAGTGCTCGATTGATTAGTGGAAAAAACTAAGAACTGAACCTGTCACATGCAAGTAATTATTGCAGCTTGCGGCTAGGGTTGAAAATCGAAGTGATTTTTGTTATTATCGAGCTCGAATGCGTGTAAAAACCCAAGGCAGAAGTCCATATTATAATATGAAAACGTTTTCAGAACACCCCCAGCAATTTGACATCAATGGAGCGGAGATAATCCCATTCGCAATTTAAACAAGGTGGCAAATAAAAGTACGATTTTATTTGAATTAAATTTACGAACCAAATTACGAAGCATATAAGTTTTCCACTCCGATAGACAATTCTCTTGAATTTAAAGGTTTTTATTTTTAATACTCCGCTGTTGTAGATGCAAACGTGGAAAATTAATCTGAAATTCAAAATTATTTTTTGTTCAGTGAATTCTTTTAATAGAAAGGTTATTAGGGTTTGAGTTTTTATTAATTTCTGTTGCTGGTAAAGATATTAGAATGGAGTTATAATTAATACTCAATTTTCTATATTTTTAAGACATGTTACATGTGTAGTAGACTTTAATAATGTAAGACTTCCGGCTAAGCAAGTTATTTCAATAATAAAGAAGGCAATTTAAAATGTAACACCTGCTGAAATCTGCATTTTTATGTAATTACTGTGCCATGCACTTGTGTGAAACTGTTTGGACCTATTATGAAATTGTGCCAAAAAAGAAACGAAATCAAGTTGGATGTTCGCAAAAGCATTTTATTAAGAAATGCTAGCCTTTAGCATTGCTTTAAAATTGATATATATATATATATATATATATATATATATATATA
>JABXWE010036865.1:0-14470 GCA_014611495.1 Limonius californicus
AGATACTAAATAAAGACTAATTTTATTTTTTGACAGTGAATTAATTTGATTGCTGTGGTCACAGCATGATTGAGTTGTGTGTGATACTATCGGGTTTTCTTCAACGTAGCATAAAATATTTAATTTCATTTCTTCGGTTTAAACGTGATTACTTTCAGTTTTTATTTTATGGGAATTTATTACGCATCCCTCTGATTTAAATTTTCTAACAATTGTTTGACACTAAATAAAGATTAATTTTATTTTTTAGCATTGAATTAATTTGATTGCTGTGGTCACAGCATGCTTGAGTTGTCTGTGTCGTTAGTTGCCTACACAATAAGCGAATTTGACGCGTTTCTTTTAAAAGTATACATAGGCTATGTATACTAAAAAGAAAAATTCCCTGTATAAGTATATATTTATGCAGGTACTATGGATTATTCAGTTGCATTTTGAATGTCCTTAACAGTGGCAAAATGCCATCCGAAAAGAAACCGTTGAAATTATCGTATGAAAAACGATATGAAATCAGGTACAGTGGTGTGAAAAAGAAAATATTATTTCTTGAAGTTTAGCTAAATGTTTGGCATAGTTTCCAAAAATTACTTTTAAGCAAGGTAACTTCCAGTCGTGAAATAGCTATGAAAGTGCAGTGCAATCTTAATCCACAGTTATTAGAGTGATCAAAAAGTACCCTGAGATGGGAAACATTGCGGATAAACTCCGCAGTGGCCGTCAAAAAAACATCAGTGAGGTACGACAGTGTATTGCGCAGGACGGGCCTGGCAGCCAGAAGTCCTAATTCGACTGATTTAACTAAAATATAGTCCGAAGCTACTGGTGTAAGTGTATGCACTTCTACTGTAAGACGGAGACTTCTTAAATCTGGACATGGGCAAAGGATAATCGCCATTGGACCCCAGAACAATAGCAGAAGGTATTATTTAGTGATGAATATACGTTTAACATTAACAATCATGCTGGAAACACATATGTTAGAAAATTTCCTGTAGAAAAATTTTCACGACAGTGTGTTCTGCCAACAATTAAACATGCAACATCTGTCGCGATATAGGGCTGCATGTCTGCTGAAAGTGTTAGTAGACTGCATGTTGTATCTAGCATGATGAATGCAACCAAATACATTCCTATAGGAGAAGATGCTGCCTAATGGAAAAGAGTTATTTCCTGACAAAACCTTTATCTTTTAAGATGATAATGCTCCTTGCCACATGGCAGATGTAGTTCAATCTTGGATGTCGACCCATAAAGTTAAAAGAATAAATTGGCCAGCACAATCCCCGGACCTAAATCCCATAGAAAACTTATGTCAGGAGATTTCTAACATTATTTCAAGAAAAAAGTTAATCGGAAAAGTGTAATTAATCGAATTCCTAATTGATGCCTGGTATCGTTGCTTTACGAAGGAAGAATTACAGAAACTGGTGAATTCTCTGCAAAAAAGGTGTGAATTAGTTATTAAAAACAAATAATGGGCTATTATGTACTAAAATAGATTACAATTAATTAGTGTGCATTGTAATAAACGTTTAGGTGTTGATATTATATTATTATATATAATGTAGAGGCGACCGTGGGCTAGAGGTTAGCGCGTCAGACTTCTACGCTGAAGGTCCTGGGTTCAATTCTCGGCACCGGAACATCGGATTTTTAACGGCCGTTCTCCCTCGCAATGCAATGGCAAACCAGCGAGGTATTCTGCCTAGTAAATCTTCTCCGCAGTGGAAGTGTTTACACTTCCCGTGGTTCGGTACCCACGTTAAACTGTAGGTCCTCTATGTCTGTGACACTGTAAAAACGCGTAACACAGGCATAGGAGAGAAGATCGCTACGTCTCGTAAGAGATAAAGTACTCTAAGAAGATATAATGTACAATTTTACTGTGTTTTAATAAATTTTATATATCGAATTGTTTCTGTTTTTTCTACATCAATATTTGGGCTATTATTATTACTAGTATTGTGTTTAAGTACCAGTATTATATTTTCAATGATGAAATGAAAAATATTTGAAAAAAGTGGGTTTAAACTGCAATTTATCTTATTTGTGGAACTGATGCACTGGTTTTTCTCACACACCACTGTCACAATAGAAGTAGAATGTAGAAACAGCTGAAAAGGGGTTATAAATTGTAAAAATAGGAACATTACAATTTCTTATTGAAACTTATACGATTAAAGTCGAAATTTCGGGTTCAAAGTCAAAGTCTATGAAATAGTGTCTTTAGGTTAATAATATTTCGGTTTCGAAATTAATCCGAAGTATAGGGTACCTATAGTAATGTCGCCGATTTGGCGAGGCTATTGAGTGAATTGGGCCTATTCTATGAAATATGGCATCATCTTAAATTGTGTAATTGTAAAGAGTTCTACGCTCTAACACAATGTTGTTGTCAACAGTGCCGCAGTTAGTGCTTGTGTGTTTATTTAGAAATTATATTCAACACTAATTATGTTAATTGCCAACTAATTTTATGTCTTGAACCAAAGTATTATACGAAGAAATGATAGGTCGCAATAAATTGCCTTGCAGGAATACAACTGCACATATAAAAATAAATACATACGAATTTGTGCGTGAAGTGTTGAACATATTCAAGTGTAGCTTTTAGCGCGTGGTATATGGTACGAAAAAGTTGAGACAAGTGGAATGGATACGGATTATATATATATTGCTCCGGTGCAGAAGGTCGGGAGTGCAAACCCCCGACTCGATGCCTGGCGGGTGGCCTACCCAGTCGCTTTAAATAATTGGGTACTCGAATGAGCAAGGGGTAATAATGCGGTTGTCTAATGTGTGATGTTCACCACATCACCACATGTCATTAATTTGGCATACGACAATCGGCTGTGGTTCATTTCATCTACATAGCTGGCTATGTTAGAACTACCGAACCTGATAACAGGTAAATCTCGAAGAGAATTTTCGTTTTTATAAAAGGTCATTTATAGTTTTACAGACGATGCGAGTTTAAATTTGCATCTGCACCCGGTATCTGCATAGAATACCATACGAGGATTATTTGAAAAGTTTTTGGATTGGGTATAGATGGCAATATTAGTGTCATATGAATAGCTGTAAAATATCAAGTCGTCGTACCAAGTTGTTGTATGAACAAATACAGTTTTTTTAATAAAAGTAATCTGTGTTTATGTGAAAATGGAAAGCAATGAATATGGGCAACTGACATTCATATCGATACGAAAACTGCTTCTTCGTTATAGACTGGGCAACTGCACTAGTACCATAAAACATGGCCGTAAAAGTGTGCTTGTCCAACAAGAGCAACAAACTGAAAATTACTGAAAAAGTGATGATATGGTTTTGGAGGAGGATCTGCGATTGAAGGTTTCTGAAATTACTAAGACTATAAACATATCGCATAAACGTGCATTGTATATCTTAGCTGAGAAAGCCGTGGTCTGTTTGCTAACAATTGATCAAAATCAAATTCTAATACAAATGTTTGAAGAGTGTATGGACCATTTTAAGAAGAACACAACGGAGTTTATGAGTTAATTTATGATCACTAAGGCTAGGATTTTATGCAAAATGCATATCCTTTAATAGTGATATGCCGTCAAAAAGTTTTTGGTTCTGCGGGAGTTACGTTAATTAAAGTTGATTGACGCTAATTATAAAATGCACATTTTGCACTCAGAAACACAGCAGTAAAAAATATTTAATTAAAATCGTTTTCTAAAATATTTAAAAAGCAGTATTAGGGTAGGACGGTATTTAGAGGTGCTTAGCCCCTAGTAAGGCTTACGTCGGATATTTCAAATTTGAAAATCGGGAATTTGAAAAAGAGCGAGAGAGATGTTTTCAATTTTGATCTTTGTGAAGCTTTAGTTAGTTCAAACATTCTACTGTCTAAATTATCCAATAGTCGCTTTAAAGGTTTTTTAGAAAAATATTGTAATAGGTCTGTACCCGACGAAAATACACTAAGAAAAAATTACGTTGGTACTATCTATCTTAATGTGGAACAGCAAATACGTAGTCATGTACGGAATAGTAAGTTTATTTATCTTGTGGTAGATGAAACTACTGATGCATGTGGGCGATATATAGTGAATTTAATGATCGGATCTTTAGACGAAGAAACACGTAGTAAATGTTACTTAATTAGCTGCAAGGAATTAGAAAATGTTAATAATGTAACAATATCTAGATTCATTAATGAAAGTTTAACAAACTTTTCCTTCCCGATGCTATACCTGTTAACAATATTTTATTAATGTTGTCAGATGCCGGAGCCTACATGGTTAATGCGGGTAGAAATTTAAAAGTATTTTATAACAATTTAATTCATGTTACCTGCTTAGCTCAGGGGTTAAACAGAATTGCTGAGGAAGTTAGGGTTCAATTTCCTATTGTAAATGAATTAATTACCAATGTTAAGAAGGTGTTTGTAAAAGTTCCACCACGTGTTAGAGTATATAAAGAAAAGCTTCCAAATATAACACTGCCTCCTATACCAATACTTACAAGGTGGGGTACGTGGTTAAACGCGGCTATTTTTTATTCTAATAATTTTGATAAAATTAAAATAAAAAACCTCAACTGGTAGGGCAATTAGCATTTATTAAATCAAATTATAGTTCCGAAACAATTTTAAAGTTAGAAAAACAAGAACTATCGTTAACAGAATCAAATGGTTTAATTTTAACCATTAAAAAATCGGCAGAAGAAGTTAAAGGAGCAGTTGGAAAAAGCATTTCAGAAAAACTAACGTTTTAAATAAAAACGAAGGTTACCAAATTCTTACCAAAGTATCAAAAATTTTGCAAGGGGAATTTTTGGATGTTGACCTGGCCCCTGACTTAAATGCTGTTTTAAAAAATGCCCCTATTACTTATTTTTTAATGTATATTTTTAATAATATATTATTAGTGAATTTAAATAAATGCTTTTTTATATTATTTGCCGAACAAAGTTTTTTTTATAATTATTTATAATACAATAATATAATAATTCGTGTAATTTCATAATAAAACTTTATTATGTAAATACAGATGTACTTTTTTGCATTCTTTTTGTTTGCGATATGATAAGATAATCCAATAATACAAATATATCTTACTTAATTTTCCTGTTATGTAAAAATGGGATGCATATGATGCATAATATATTCGTGCATATTTAACCAATTGGGGGCGCATATTTTATTAGTTTTAATGCATATATATGCGCGTATTTTGACCATTTGGAGTGCGTATAAATCCGAGCTTTAATGATCACATATGAAACTTGGGCATATTATCATACAGCTGAAACGAAATAATGTAAATCAAAGAAGGCAAAGTCTGTGGAAGGTAATGTTATCTGAGATAGATTGCTCAAAATGACAAGTGAACACCGCTAACATTTTCGGCCACTATTACATCAACACTCGTAAGAAAAAAACAAGTTTGGAGGAGAAAAAGTCATTTATAATCAAAACAACGCATTTGCCCATACAAGTGTTGTTTCTATCGCAAAATCTAACGAGTAGAAGTATGGTGTACTGATACATTTACTTTATTTATCTGTGCTTGGCTATCTATTCTCTTCTGAAAAAAATCCCTGTAGGAAAACAAACTAAGCTTTGCGTTAAATGAGTCAGTTGAAGTATAGTTAGTAGGACTTGAAGAAACTCGTTGGTATAATGACTTTGGAAAATCATTGGTCCAAGAGTCAATATAAACTGAGAACGGTCAATATTACCCTCGTAAAAAGAACATGTCCGTAACAATAACATTCTGCTTATTATCACAACTTTTATAGTTTTGCAGTTGTGATTAGGTGAAGCAAAGCTAGGGGCTGCAAAGCTAGGGGGTGCATAGGAAATTGGGCGCTACAGAAAGATCTGCTCAATCCTATGCACCCTACTGAATACAAAATAATTAAAAACCTTGCCGAGGTCGACCAGTATTTGCTAATGTGACTGTTCATTTGAATAAATGATACAAATATGTTGTTAATGTTCCTTATTATACATGCAGCTGATTAATACCCCAAAGTTTACTCCAGTTTACATTTTGAAAACGGCGTGAATTAGGAATGGGATCAAGAAAGCGCTCCATTCAGTTGAAAGGAAAAATTTCAGAGAAATGTAAACGAATGCGTCGCTGGGATAGCGAGGGTGTCGTTACCCAAACATGGGCCCCTCTGTGCATTGTTGTGTTGCCATCCAGGAGGTGGCCCATTGTCTCCCTCTACATTGTTGTGCCTCTCTGTAAATTGTTGTGTTGTCATCCAGGCAAAAATATAACGCACACGTTCACCTTTAAATTCGTCCAAAATTTCAGAAGATGTATTATATCGATTAATTTCTTTTATTAAATTACGTATTTTTAGTAAGCCGAATATACTTTTCTCTTGAGTTACATAAGGGTTTTAAAGATTTACGGCAATTTAAATAATACTTTATGTTAAAGATATTGAGATATTGTACGTTTTGAATAGCCGACTCTTTCAAGCATAACTTGGCAGAAAGCTTTGCCTACAAGTCATAAAAGTTACACAATTCAGGCAGTAAGAATTTAAACTGGGACGACAATTTTATTCTACTAATACTATTACAGAATGTAATTTGGATTTGCCAGAAATAAATTAAAGGAAAAATGATAGCTTGAACTTTTCTTTGTTTGAATTTAACTTATTCAAAACATGCAAAAGTTGCCCGAGAGAAACAATACTCATAAATACCGAGACTGAACTCTCAAACTATTTGCAAGTTCGTTTCACAAATCACCTTATTATTTAACTTTATGCGAAGTGCTTATAACATATATTAAACATCTTGAATATTGCGTAAATACAAAACCTCCCTTACTCGCTGAACAGTACAGAACCAATTCAAGAACAGTACTAATTGCCCTAGCGGAAATACAAACAGTTGTGTTTCGCGACACGGAAACGATTTTGCAGCATCCTTTGATAAATAGATTTTATTCGGATACTCATCGCAGACCGGATTCAAATATTAAACTTAAATATAGAATCCTTTGCGAGTTCTATGTGGATAGTATGTATAATTCCGTAGACATTTATTGTGGTTTCTTTCGAGTATTGATTACTACGAACTTGGTTCGATAAGTTAATTTCAACCAAATGTTTCACTTAAATAGTAGTAGATTAAGTTAAAACAGCGGGCGCTATCAGAAAACTGATTCTAGATATTTAGTTCATATAAGTTCAGTTGGAATTTCGTTGCTAGTCACTAAATAGACAATTGATCTTATTAGGTCACTGGCTGCGAATATTTGTTCCAAATAGGGATATATGATCTGAATGCCTAAATTGAGTGGACTCGCCTAATAAACGAGGATTTATTGAGTTCTTACTATTTTAAAATCTCACGTGTAGTTGTGTTTTTTGAATATTTAGTATGACAATCGGTCATAGCAGCTATTTGAATCAACTTTGTCTAATTCGATAACATACTATTATATGTTACAAACGCAGATAGCTCTGGAAACTGTTTAGGGCCATCGATTTTCAGTTGGAAGGACTGTCGGATACGAACTGTTACTGACACTAGGGATTTAGTTCCGTATAAAGCTGAATGAAGACATGCAGTTGTGTCTTTCCGAATACCAAGCAGTGTAATCGGTAATACGTATATATATATATATATATATATATATATATAAAATTTAATGACTTTTAACCAGTTCGAAAACAGTTTTTCTCTGTGACAATCTATATTTAAAAGCTTTAGAAACTGTTTATATTTTCATTTCATTTTCATTGTTGCTGAAACATCTTACAGATTTAGTTCGTCACTACATCAAAATCAAGCAAAGATATGCAATTGCATTTCTGAATATTCGTTTGCCATTGTCATTGTAAGATTTAGGAGGGTGAGTTACCTCACGTGCACTTAGGCCATATAGCACAGCCCATTGTGCCGCCTCTCCAGCAGCTCCCCAATTTGGGCATCACCCAAGTCATCCAATCCTTTGGATATACTTAAGAGCATCCGCAACTGGAGTGTTGCTGATTTCGGACATATCAGGCCAAAAGTCTCTCAGCATGGATCTTCTGACTGTTGCGAGAGCTGGGCAGTGACACAGGACTGTTCTGCCGTCTCGTTATCCCCGTTGCATCCTCGACAGTTTGGGCTGTCTGCCAGTCCCATTCTGTGCATGTGTTGATTTAGGGTGTAGTGTCCAGATGAGATACCTACAACTAGTCCCAGGTTCTTTCGGGACAGTTGCACACAATATTTGGCTGGTTTTGGCGACGGTGCAGTAACAACAGCCCTTACATGACGACACTTTCAGTGTTTACCCATCAGCCTCCGCATTGCTGTAGTTTCCGTCATATCCTTTCACCCATATAAGGGAAATGAAATTATCTTCTGAGATATCGTCGAGAGCTTCATCGCACTGCAGTACCACTCCTGGGGTAATTTTGCAACTACCACGGGCTAGTAAACTGGCTCTGTTGTCGCTGTAGATTCCAATACGTTGGTTCTTGATCTGCCGTTCAAGAACTGCATTTTCACCATGCATTATTCCACTACCTCCGCTTGGAAGACAGTAGCAATTTTGCCTAGTGGTATACTGTGGCGTAAACTTCCTCCACAAAAAGGTCAAGTGGTGGAAGGCATAAGATCACCTCTAAGGCGGCCGTAGGGGTTGTGCGTATACCACCTGTAGAACTAAAACTGGCAAGACGTTGCACATGTCCTAGTTTGGTTGCTGCCGTAACTTATCTGACCCTGGGGCACCAGACAACTGCTTCATAACATAGCATAGGTCTAATCACGGCAGTATACAGCCACAAGGTAATTCTGGGTGAGAGTCCCTAGAATTTACCTATAGCGCGGCAACACTGCCAGAAAGCCATGCATGCTTTTTCAGTTTTAGCTTTCAAATATTTCTCCCAATTCAGCTGTTTGTCAAAGATCACTCCAAGGTATTTGATCACTACATCATTTTTCCCTTATTTGGAGAGCAGTCTGCATTCAGGTGCAGAGCGTATCCTCAGTTTCCCTGTGATGAGGATGGCTTGAATACTCGGTTATAGGTAACTATTGTAAGCTACATAACAGATTGTTATCTGCTACGAATATAGATATCCATAGAAACTGCCTACGGATTTTGATTTTCAGTTCGAAGAACTGATGGATACAAAATGCTGCAACTTGTTGCAAGTTTAGTTCTTTCCTCTTTTAAGATCGGATGAACATCTTCAGTTGTGTTTTCCGAATATGAACTATCACAAACGGTCGTAGGAAGCTATTGCAATTGATTTTGCCCAACTTGAATACAGAAACTGCTTAAGAATATTAATTTTCGATTCGAAGAACCGGCGGACACGAACTGTTTCTGAGATTTTCTATTGGTTTAGTCCCCATATCTGGTACCCATTATGCATAGAGATTTTGATTACATGTAGGAGTATTTCTTTACTCATAAAATTGTGTAAACACGTATTTATAAAACTGTTTTCAGGCTTAGAACATACTAAAGTCTGTTGTGGATATGATCTACAGATATGGGGTTCGATTTCAGGCAAATGTTTCGGAAATGGATGCTAGATATGAACTTCACACATTCTTATCCAGTTAGAACAAACAATAGATATATTTAGTACATATTCTAAACATTTCTGAAATAGTTAATGCTACTTCAATCAAGAATTTTGCAGTTCAAAACCAGGCAGTTATCTGTGACAGATAGAGCAAGAAGCTCCAGAACTGCTTATGGATACGGCTTATTTTTTGTCGGACTCTAGTTCTAAGAACAGACGAAAACAAACTAGTTATGAAACTGTTTACAGATTGAAGCATTATCCAGTCCAGTTTAGAAACCAAAAACGACATATTATGTTACGGATTCGTATTTAACAATTACCATCACTGTTCCGTAACGTAGAAACGGATATCGAAATATAATATCCAGTTTGAATAGTAAAATGTCTGTCTATTATGAATCCTAATTAGTTTTGAACGAATATTAGTTGTATTTTCCCGTCCCATGAACAAACTGATCCTATTGACTAACTGAATGCATCAGATATCCAAGGCACCGATATCTATTAGGGATGCTGCAGGTTGGTTCGAAAAATTACGCCATGATAACTTTCTTTCTGGTTATATTAGCAAGTGCATTTGCCACACATATGAGGATTACTTTATAAAATGTTTATTAAACTGTGAACAGATTAATAATTATTTAGGATGTTCATTACGTGATCAATTAGTAACAGATATTAGTTTGCAAAAATTATTAATCAGACTTCCGATGTAAATATCAAACAGATATTGACTACAGATTAGCTCAGATATAAAATGCAAATAAAGTATTTTATTAGACTTAGGGATTTCTCTC
Source organism: Limonius californicus (assembly GCA_014611495.1). Lineage (NCBI taxonomy): Eukaryota > Metazoa > Arthropoda > Insecta > Coleoptera > Elateridae > Limonius > Limonius californicus. Next base: position 10,332 of record JABXWE010036865.1, read on the forward strand.
ATGTTTGTTCAGATTTCTCCGTTGACAATACCGATCTTGTCTAGATATTGATTCTCACCGATCGTAAGCGGATAGTAGGTTTTTCCGGATAGTCAGAATATTCAGAGATAGAATTTATATTTGAATTTAACTCCAGATATCCGAATATTGAATTTAATGTCAGTAGCAAATTTTGTTTCCGCGGAAAAGTTTATCTGGACATTGATTTTGGATATGTAGCTCAGAATACCAGGCTGCGCTTGAATATTGGTGGACTAGGTCCGCTTAGCGCAGTCGGATATTCATGGGGATAGCAAATTTTCTCGGTAAATTAACCAGGTACACCAGATGCAAATAGGTGTACTCGACTATATCCGCATAATGGATATGTATAATTACTTAACTCATCAGTTAATAAATTAGCTGTTAATTATTGAATGGGAATGTAAATACCCATCCACTATATATTAGTATGTTCACTGACAGGATTGAAATAATTTATCTTTCCATTATTTAACGTTGTGTGGAGGCGGTTGATGATATTTCCGATGCATTTAGTACAGAAATAATTCTGCTCAGGTTGTAAAAGCGGACACCATCAAAATCGATGTACGTATATGTTGCGGCAAAACGGAAACCGGAAAGAACCGAAAGGTTCGGTTTTCTCACGCGATTTCAAAAGTCTTGGGATTGTGTATAATATACAGCATATTATTAACCGCTTAAAAAAGGAAAATGACAACTACTCGAGTAAAAACCCTAGCGGCCCATGAAAAAGACAAATCCTTCGAGCACAAGACAGGAAACGTAGGTAGGTTCGGAATTTCGGTTTTCCCTGCGGACGCTGTTACCCCGGCGAGCTCGTCTGGTTGACCCAATCAAGTAGCGATTCTGGGGCTGTCAGGACTTACTTATGTTTTATATTCCTGCAGGGGACACACGCCCGGAACGTTCTTTCACATTACGTATTCACGTGCACGGTTGAAAGAATAAAGAAACTTCTGATTTAATGTATGATGTAGCGAAGTTATATAGGTACAGTTTTTGGAAGACAGATTTTATTGTCTAAGTCCGTAACATGAACCTTTGCAGTTGCTTTAAAAATACATGTTGATCGTCGGTTTATTTCAAGTTCACTTTCCGAATTCTTCTCCTTAAGGAAGAAACAAGCCGACGGAGGGTCCTTTGATCATATTATAGCACAGAGATAAGTATATATCCGTCGTTAGTCGTATTATTACAGCAGCCTAAGTAAATATTGTTGCGCGACAATATAACTTCAACAAAAACAAAAACGCCGTAAGACTCTTATCAACAAACTACAGCCCTCTGGAACATCAAGATATGCCAGAGGGAATCACACTGTTTTCTTAAGAAATTGCCCAAATGAAGCACGATTACCCATCCGAACGGATTCATCGAAATTATCGCCGCGATCTAAATTACATTAGAAATTTTAATCGTGGATGCGGCTCAAAATTGGAAAGAAAGACTTGTTCCACTTCTAGACACGACCTAACTCAGTTTTATTATTGGAATTGTCAACAGAGTCATGAAGGAAACCATAAAAGGTGTCTTCCGCGTGTTCGAGAAAGATTAGCAAAAGGAAACTGAAAGTGTAAGAGAGCGCCGGGAATGCTTTCGCTACAAATTTTGTTTCAGTAAACAAAATTAACGGAGAAAGAAGGCAGATACTCTACTCTGGCTTAGCAAGCAATAGTTTTATGGAAATGAGAAATGGTTACCTTCGTTTTTCGGTGCGGGAGGTTTCCTGGTCGCCCAGTTGGTGCGGATGCTACGACTACCCAACCATTGTCCGTTCATTGCGGCTATTGCGCTTTCGGCCTCCTGAAAAATCCACAAAATTCCATTAATGCACAAAATTACACAAACACACACGGAACATAGTGCAAAATGCCAGCGAACGAGGGTAGATTAATAAAAAACCGCCAAGTTGCGATTTCGCGGGATGTTTTAAAATTCGGACGTGCATACATGTAATGCAGACCAGATAAAGCACGTATTTTTAATGAAAGTGATCTCTATAAAATAATGGGGTAATAATTTTCGGGGTTATTAACTGAATCGCTACACCTGTCTAGTAATAGCGGGCGGAGAGATATTGCTGCACGGTGCACTTTTGCATTAACCACGACAAATGGTTTTAGAAAGCAAACAAATGGTCGCAAGTTTGAATTTACAGCATTACGGAATGAGGCATCATGCATCCCCCGTGCTATCACTGGCTGACATGAGAGACGTTATGCTGACAACGTAATCACTTTAAATAATTATGACGTTACGACGTATCCAGGTGATTCCATATCGTTAAACTACTGATAATGTATGAACGGTTATCATTGCTCTTGATTAATTGTAATACCGTTCCTATAATTTGCATCGCGTAGGCCCTCGCCACCATTGATTATTCCGTGTCCGCGTCATAGCGTGCCGCTCCGTTGCCACCGGAAAGGGTTAGGCGTTTGTTTTATATTTGGTTAACGGGAAGCGGTAACGGGCCTAGAACGTGCTTAATGCAACTTGTATAATGTGATGTATTAATATATAGCAAACTCGACAGGTGTTAAAGATCCTTTTTGCAACTATGCCTTCTGCCACAATCATCGATCCGCTTCCTTTCGCAAATTGCACTATCTACGTATTCAACACCCACGGCTGTAATCGCCTGGCTAAACTTATTACCTATCTGTGCACGAAAAATCAAAGAAAACTTCAATGAAAAATGAATATCTTTTTTCGATATTCCGGAATATATCAGAATGGGTTCTAATTTCACTTCCTGAAATTTGCTGCGTAAGGTCTTTTGGACGAATAACTGTGATATTCTACGATTTTTATACTATAAGTCCAAAGAAATATATATGTTGTAAGCAAATATAACTTTTAGTTAAATAATTTAAAAATATTATTTCGCATTGCAGGGTTCATTTTTATGCTAACAGTTGATATCCCCATGTTAACATCCTGTGCGTAACACTTCAAATTAAAATTCTCTCCCTTCAATCTATATACAAAGCTCTTTTTTACATTCTGCATACTGATTTTTCAAATGAAATATATATTTCATTGATAAAAAGTAATAAAAAAATACGAGACTTCTGATATAAGTATCGTTTACGAAATAGTAGAAATTTCTACTTGTTTAGCATTTTTAGTATGTCTGACATGACAATACTTACGTCCATGCATATGTTTAGGACTGCAATTTAATAATTGCGCCGGTATTTATCCGATTTAAACTGAACGGCATGATATTTTCTCAATGCACTTTAGATAATCCTAAAATTTATGGCATTTCTCTGGAATTTAAACTACTGACTTGGTTTCTTAAATTATGTTTAAACAGTGACGAAATATTTAGTTTTATAAAAAGTTTTAGACATAATTTTAGAAATTTAGAGCAAACACACAACAAACGGTCTGTGGTCAGGTCGCCGGATGCTTGGTTTATGACTAAAGCAAACATCAGAACGTGTGAGGTAAGAAAACAACTTCCGTATGGAAAAGAACAATCAAACTTAGGTCTGCTTGACTACAGTTTAAATTAACTTCGCATTTTCGGTTTTAATACTGTAATTCTTTAGGGTTTCCTCGAAATTGGGTTTAACGGTTATAACTCATAAGGAGCAAATATTTGTAGATCAAAGACTTCGTTATATACAACACGTGTAAGAGTCAATTAATATATACCCATTACGCGTTAAATGTAGTTTTTTTTTAGTTAAATGTTAATTATTCAAGCAGAAGATATATTTTAATTTTAAAGCTATATAATCTATTGTGGTTTAAGAGTCATTTAATATATATACCCATTACGCGTTAAATGTAGTTTTTTTTTAGTTAAATGTTAATTATTCAAGCAGAAGATATATTTTAATTTTAAAGCTATATAATCTATTGTGGTTTAAGAGTCATTTAATATATATACCCATTACGCGTTAAATGTAGTTTTTTTTTAGTTAAATGTTAATTATTCAAGCAGAAGATATATTTTAATTTTAAAGCTATATAATCTATTGTGGTTTAAGAGTCATTTAATATATATACCCATTACGCGTTAAATGTAGTTTTTTTTTAGTTAAATGTTAATTATTCAAGCAGAAGATATATTTTAATTTTAAAGCTATATAATCTATTGT
>JABXWE010036866.1:0-28175 GCA_014611495.1 Limonius californicus
TAAATCTAAGGCGGAATCAAATAATAATAAATACATAGGTCTGAGAGCGGTGCGGTGAACAAAATTCATATTGTAAATTTTAAACCTGCGACAATCAATTTTAACATCATACTTGGCACAGTTTTGAGAAACATCTTCTTGTAGATAAAAAATCCGTGTACATTTTTTGTTAAACATATTTCGACGATTCCACAAATTATGAATGTAAAGGTCACCCGTTTAACATACACTTGTTATGGTTTTTACTTTTGCTTGTGTAGACTTAAGTGGCTTCTCTTATGTACATACATGAAAGTAATCTAAAATACACAGGTCTGAGAGCGGTGCGGTGAGCAAAATTCATATTGTAAATCTTGAACCGGCGACAAGAAATTTTAACATCATACTTGGCATAGTTTTTGAGAAACATCTTGTAGATAAAAAATCTGAATGCATTTTTCATTAAACATACGTTTGCCTAAGATAATAAACCCTGCAACCGAAGATATGTTGACGACTCCAGAAATTCAGAGGCAAATTGCAGGAATCACCTTTTTCATTACTCATCTATCGTACAATCAGTCCAATTACGACACTAAGAACGTTATATGATACAGATCTATTATACATACGAGTTTAGGCGGTCTTGTAGAATACACTCCATGGATTGTGCTGGTTATTATTACCTACAGCTTATGCTATTTATTTGTCAGAAGTTCTTGCCTAGTATTAATACTAATATTAATCATTAAACATATCTGGTTGGAAAACGAGTTTCCGATATTAACATTATATCTATTTTATTGTTTTGTAAATATAAATGAATTTCATGACTACACAGACCATTGGCGTTCCACACTACTACTAATGAACTAAATTTTTCATCATTTTCTGTTATGCTATATCATTTGGTTGTTCCCGAATTTCATCATTTCTTGATCGCTTAACATTACTGATGTTTTGTGTTTGCTGTACATTTTCACTTACTACTTGTGCATATGTTGTTCATGTTTGTATATTTTTTACTCATCACCTGGGGAATATATTTTGTTGAATATGTTCATACACGATACAGCCCTTATAATTTGCTGAGTTTCTTACATCTTTCGTATTTCTTCGCAATCTGTGGTAAAATGATTGTCATCACACTCATCACAGCGTGGTTCCTTGTAATAGAAGTGCTTCGTATGTCTGAAGCTCTGGCATCTCATACCTTACGGTATTCCTCTTCTAGGATGAGATGCCCCAAACTGTACTACTGTGTTTATGTCGTATAATTTTAGATATCTCTTTGTTATTATATTTTGTTTCATGTATGCGAAGAAAATTGGTAGTTCTTTCTTGAATATTCCAGATATTGTTTACATCACGCCATATTTTTAGTAAATTGTGCTTTATATCTTGTATTTCAGCTGAAGAACAAGCGTTTTTTAAAACTACTCGGAAAGTTTGGTCTCTTTTAGTCTTATAAGTGTGATATTGCTTGCAGGAATCCAGTCCTTCAAATCAATTACTTGTTATCATTCCATTACTCAAGTAGTTTTTCTTTATTCTGATTCTGTACTAGATATACTGGAGGAGTTATAATTTATGTTAACTCTGGTATTAATTTTAAAATTAGAGAAAAGTATGCAGTGCCAAAAGAATACTGGTTCACAGTTATCGAAGTGTTAATTAATACCTAACGAAATTGTCATCTTGGGTTGTGTGTATCGTTCACCAAGTGGTTCCTGTATACAGTTTCTTAATTTTTTTGAAAATTACTTGGCTGATTTAATTGACCACTATAAAGGACACTTACTGTTTATAGAAGACTTTAATATTGGTTGGAATAGTGACAGTTGTTATTCAAATCGCATAAAACAAATAGTAAATGATGGTGGTTGTAAACAATTAATTAACGAGTACACTCGTGTAACTGATCTAAGTAGCCTATTCTAATTTAGTAGTAAATGATAGTAATACAAATTTCACCTGTTCAGTATTAGATACTCTTATTACCGATCATAAGACAATTAAGATTGAAATTGGTAAAAGAGAAACTCGTAAGTGCAATACAATAGTAGTTATATCAAAACAGTATGATAGGCAGTTGCTGAGGCAACAATTAGACGCACTAACTTTTAATTTTAATTTTAGAGTAGATGATGTAGTATGATGAATTTTATAATAAGTTTATGCAAATAGTAGCTGATGTAATGTCAAAAAAAAAGAAGTAGTAATAAGGTCGGGAAACTGCAATAAGTGGTTTAATGCTGCCCTACTAAAGGCAATAAAAGAGAGAGATTCAAGTTATAAGAAATTCTTAATTAATAAAAAGTAGACAGAATTGGGAAGGATATAAATTGTTACGAAATAGAACTGTGCAGTTAGTCAAGAAAGAAGAGAGAGTTAAAAATAATAATATCTAAGTCAGATACTGCAAATTTTGAAGAAATTATTTTTGAAAACAAACAGACTGATAGGGGGACTGAAATAATAGAGAAATTTAACGATTTTTATGTTAATAGTATAAATAAAATAGTTACTACTATTGTACCTGTACAAAGGATTTTTCCTTCTAAATGTTGAAATAGGAAAATTGAAAATTTCTAATCATTATCTGTTGAAGAACTGCAAAAACTAATTTTTGGAATGCCTAATAAAAGCAGCCCTGATGAAATGTATATGATTTTACTAAAAGAAAATTACAATGAACTTGCTAATATACTAATTAATATAGTAAACACTTCATTGGAAACAGGCGGCATACCTAAACAACTTAAACTGTCTACCATAATGCCTATTAGAAAGGTGAGCAATAGAAAACATTCTGATGAATTTAGACCTATAAATATGCTGCCGGCAGTTGAAAAGGTGTTAGAGAAAGCAGTATATATATTGCTGTGTATTATTTTCATAGAAATTATTAAAACTCAAAAGCCCCACGTTGGCTTGCGTTAAAAAAATGCTGTGAATTATGTTACTAAATAAATAATTATTAAACTGAAATAAATTTGATTTACCTCGGCTAGCTCAAAAATTAAATCTTTACGTTGGTTACGCCAATAACACAAATTAAAATATACCAGCATATAAAAACCGTAAATATCTCAGGGTTTCAGTTCGCGGCCTCGCTATAGATAGTTATATAAATACAGTAATAAGTTCAACACATACTTATAAAACTTAAATATAAACTTATCTGCAATCTTCCAAAATGTTGCCGTCCAGTGTACATCTGAATTTCTTATAACTGCAACTGTCAGCAAACTTCCAGCCTAACTCAGCATTACTCACTTCTCTGCTTCATCTCGCTGCATCCATGACCTCGATCGTTGGTAAATCATTTATAATTATCTAAAATATAACAAATGAGCCATAAAATCATGAAAAACAATAACAAAATCTTACAATACAATTGAATACACATAAACATATCTTCCACAAGTATTAATAGCAATATAATTAATAAAAACAAAATCATAACCTCTAAAATTAATAATATCATCCAACTTTCCTCATTTTTAACAAAATAAACTAAATCAACAAAACAAAAGTGCATCAACACTTTCCTCAAACAACATCCAAATTATTTAAAACAATATTAATATCTAGCTTTACAAATTAAACTTTTCATACATATATTTACACAAATATAACCCAGTAATAATACAATTATTAGGTTCTAGGGCTCCCTCACTTGCCCAAAATAACGAAAATAATGCCTACTTCGCACTTAGACGTTTATATTCCTCAATTCCTAAGGAATATTCACCAGAACTTCACTTAGGACACTAACGAACCACATCGTAACATCCTCCGATGATCGTAAACTACCTTTTACTCTTATTAGGTATACATTTGTCAATTTTAATCAATAAAAATTTATAAACAACATTCTTATCATGATAATCAAACTAATTACAAGCAATTTCAGGTAAAAGCAAGCATCCTATTATCAAAATAGTATCCTTTTATACATACGTAAGGCATTACGAAGCCAAAAATCACATTATGTCAGGATTATCTCGTAAGATTAATATAGTTTAAGTATAGTTAATAATAATATTAATATAGGGTAAATATCATAGCAATATACAACTGCTAAAGTTTATAATTGATAATAATATTTTAATTAAATATCAATCAGGTTTTAGGGAGGGATACAGTGGTGAAACTGCATTCCAGTATCTACTAAATAAAAAAATAAAAAAAACTGCGATAGACAGTAATATGGCAATTCACGTGGAATATTTCTGGATCTCAAAAGAACCTTAGAAGCTGTTGACAGGAAGAGGTTGCTATGAAAGCTGCATAATTATAGTATTGATGGTCTTGTTTTATTATGGATTGAAGATTATTTAAAGGATAGGAAACAAAGAGTTAAATGTAATGATATAATTTCTTCAGATAAGGATATAAATCTGGGCGTACCGCAGGGTAGTGTCTTGAGACCATTATTATTTATATTGTACATAACTGACATCGAGTTAGCTCTTAATAAATGTAAAATGCATGTGTTTGCAGATGACATGATAATTTATATAGAAGGGAAGGATTTAAAAACTAACATTGAAATTATAAACAAAGAACTTAATGATGTGAATAACTGGCTAAGATGAAATAAATTGAAGCTGAGTGCAAATAAAACTAAGGCAATGGTTATAGCAAGTGAATTACATTATAGATTACGTAAAAGCGATCAGTTAAAAATTGTAATTGAGAAACAAGAAATTGAATTGGTTGACCAGTTTATGTAGTTAGATTTTATAGTCGATAGACAGTTAAAATTTAAGGGACATATTAATTATGTTTGCAAAAAGATTGCGAGAAAGCTGGGAATATTACATAGATGTAGTAGTTTTGTTTCGAACAAAATGAGAGTTACAATTTATAACTCTATTGTGCTTCCACATATTATATAGGTACTCAGCTTCGATTTTGTTTATGGCCACCCAAAATGAGTTAATGAGTATAGGTGTTGCAGAATAGGGCAATGCGAATAATTTTACTATGCAACAGGTATATACTCCTATTGGTTACACGCTACAAAAACTTAATTGGATAGACATTAGAACACTTGTCAAACCACAAACCTTAATTTTTATACAAAAAATTAAAATTAGCTTATTCTCACAGTATTTTTCTGAAGTGTTAGTGTCATGTTATGAAGTGCATGGTTATCAAACTAGAAATAAAAATATTTTTTATTTAGAAGCTAAGAATAAAAGATCCACACAAAATTCTATATTCTTTAAGGGTATTAATGAGTACAATCATCTTCCAACCAGTATCAAAAAATGTAACACTGTTGATCAATTTAAAAAAGAAACCACTGTTACTTGTAAAGACTGATCATAATAAACTTTTATGCTTATTAGTGAGTATACATACAAATAGTTCAATATCTTTTTATTTTATTTGTATTTGAGTTTATTTTTTTTGTTTATATAGGATAAAACAGGAGTGGCGTTAGTTAGTTATAAGTATATTACATATATCATTTTTTTTGTTTTAGAATAAGAATAAGTGTTTTAGTTGTTATAGCTAAATAAACGATTATCTATCTATCTATCTATCTATCTTGTAGGCTGTATTTAATAAGCTGATTCATCTGTAAGTTTCGCACAAGGGTCCTTTCCCTTTCTTAAATGTCGGTACTACTCTGGCGATTTTCTATTCTTCTATTCTATCCTTCCAGTTTAATAGCACACGTTTATTAACCGTAATAATCGTTGTTTGACATCTTTAGAGCTGTATTTAAACAATTCACTATTTATTTCGTCTATTCCGGCGACTGCGTTTTCTTCAGCTACTGTTGATATTTCATCTTCGTTGAAAGAAATGTTTGAAAATATTTTTTGGTGGTCCTATAATCACGAGTGACTTGAACTGCACTAACAACTTTGAGAGTAAAACGTTGAGTGGAAAAATCTACGGAGGGGGGGGGGAGGTTGACTTTTACTGTTTTAGAGTTTACGTTACTGGAGCATCGAAGGAATCTTTCCTGGTGACTTACAGTAAGTTCCTATCACTTCTAATATAACTTGAAGCTATACCAAGTTCTTGTTTTTAGATGGGTAACTATATTATTTAGTCGGTTGTTAATGTACGTACGCAAACTGTACCATAAAACACAACTAGCATACTTTTTCTGCAAACAAACACGTAACAAAACACTTTAATTAAATCCAAGTTGCTGCAATGAAAGAAAAAAGTTATTTTAGGTCTGTCGGCTGTTTATGATGTGAGACAATTTTATCAACATCTTTAGAGCCATTTTCGAATAATATTTTATTTTAATTTAAGAAATTTTAGAACGTGCAACAATTGTTTTATTCAGAAGTAAATGGCTGTTAGAACTACTTTCCCTTCAGCTCTTACAGTCAATTTTGTTTATTATTATGAAGCTTTCACGGGCCTTAGAGGCCCATCGCTTTTGGTGTGAGGCAAGGCTAAGTTAGTTTGTGCAATACCAAAGAATATATTCTTTGGCAATACACAACAGGGCCCGACTCTGCTGGTTACCGTGTTGGTGGGTAACCATGCTTATCTGGTGTATTTTTTGTGTATATGATCTTGTTACTTTTCTAATGCGATCGTAACACGAGGAGTGCCATTAATTTGATCCCCAATAGCAAATGGAGGCCGGGACCCAGTGCCGATCACCCAGGGAATTAGAAAAATTGGCGTAAATGATGTTGAATCTCCAACTGTGGCTATTTCAAACCATAAAATACAGTTTCAACTCTCAAGTGATGAAAATCTCTGTCTGTAAATGACATCTTTCCTCTTCGATTTATAAAATTCGTCTAAATATCCGCCTCATCGGTATATCATCCCATGCCAATGCGTTGGCAAATGTTAGTTTCCCTTATCTTGTGACTATTCTGTCTGATGGAACACTGAAATAGTCATAAAAGTAATTATTAACATGAGTATATACAGATACCTTTGAGTATGGAAAAGCCCCAACGACCTGTTTCGCTCATTTTTAATATCAACAACCTCCTACTGAGAGCTTACTAAAACCGTAAAGAAAACTAAATAAATATGTGTTAGAATCTGTTTAGATAGAAGTTAGTGTAACTGCTGAGGTGTGCACAAGCACGGTGATCTCGCGAATTTATTTGCTAAAGACAGTTTATTGCAAGGGCGTTCATGTATATCCGCGCATTTCATAATATTTTGACAGAATTATTTATTTACTCTCTTTCTATATTAATTTCCAACTTGTTTATGTTGCGTTTAAGCCGTGTTTATATTTAGCCGCACGTTTTTACGTTGGCCGAGAATAGCTTCTGTAATGCTCCTGAAACTGAAAACCATGACAATTGCAGGCGTCGGTTAATTTATTATTTAATATATTTTCGTATAAGCGGAAAGCTTTGGAGATATGCACGTCATTGTAAGTGTTTGGATGTTGCATGTACAAATAGTTTGGTTGTTTTATTAGCATACTTCCATTCGAGACGATACTTGCTGTATGAAAATTTAGAATTGAACGGAGATGTCGAAGCTCGCAACATGTAGTGTTTTTTACAGAGACACTTTTCTTCCCCGAAACGTAATATTGAGTTGTGATAGTAAGTACGCAAATAAGGTAACATTACTACACTTTCCGTAGATACCGAAGGGAAGTATACAAGAAGAACACTTCCAGCATTATAAACAGTTTTTGGGAACTTTACGTAGAATAATACTAAAATTGTGACACACCGCTAAATTTAAAAAGGAAAGCCTTTGATACACGTGTCCTGCCTGTCCTGACAACTTCTTTCTGTGGTCAGCTGCTTTCTACTCTACGCCTATAAGCCTTCCTATGGTCTCTGGTCAGTGCAACTCTATACCAGTTTAAGCCTGCGGTTCTTTTTATATAGTCGCTCCATCTTATTTAAGGGAGACCTATACTTCTTCTATAAATCCAAGGTTTTCATTTGATTAGTTCCCACTCTACTTATTTTCGTCTCCCGCAACGTGTCCGGCCTAAGACCATTTCAGCGAAACAACTCTCTTTATTACATCTGCCACCTTAGTTCTATCTCTAATCCATTTGTTTGTTTTATGTTATCTAAATGTAATTCCCAGCATTTTTCGTTCTATAGCTCTTTGGTTCACTCTCATTTTTTCTACTATTACTTTCGTTAGACCCTATGTAACGTGCGATTTTTTGCGCCTGGTTGATTGGTATTTAAATTTTCAAAACAGCATTTTGGATTGCATATTTAAGCTTTTGACTAATTCAGGATTGGCCTTGTGGAAGTTTCGTGTCATCTCGTGTATTTCCGGTTCAGGAAATGGTGAATTTTGGGTTTTCCGTTTGACATATAACTGTAAGAGTTCTCAAAGAAGGTGCATGTGTTTTGAGTTAATTTGGAAGTCGTTTTAAGACTTGGGAAGTTTTCCGATTTGAATTTTCAATGCACATTTGGGAAGTTTTTAGGCATCGATAGTGTGATGTGAGTTCCCGGGGAGTTGATGATCCCAATCTGTGTGCAAATCTTTTGAGAAAGTTCTTTCGCCAGTTAACGTCTTTTGGTAAGCATAGAAAATACAATTTCGCTTGTTTCACTTCTAAGACTATTGAAATTATTTAGGCGAATAGGTTGGAGTTAGAATTGACAGAAATTACCACTCATTTGTGAACAATCAAAGAGCTCCTGTGGGTTCGAGACGAGTGGACTTATCTGCCGTGCAGCGAACGCATACAACAGGTGTGGATCGAGATAGCTAGATCGCAGGTGTGTCAGTTCCTTTCATATTCAATTTTTACATATAATTTCGAGGTTACGAGGGGTTCCGGAAAATTATAGTTTAATAGTAAGGAATCGTAGTAAATCTTGTAATTATATACATAAATAAATAACAAGACTAAGTACACTTTAATTAGTGGGAGTTTAAATTCAATTGATTTTGTATTTTGTTAATATTGGTGATATTTTATCGAAATTCTGTTAATAATTGTCAAGTGGTCAACAGTATAATTAATTTTCTTTTATTGATTAAAATTCAAATAGCAAGGGGGAATAGTGCGGAAGTTTTAAATCTTGATTAAGAGTGAGCCGATACTAATACCATTATATTGGTATTTTTACATCTGGGTATTTGGTTCGCGAGGCCTCGAGAAACTTAAAAATACTTAGCGGGGTTGGTCGCGAATATCATTATGGTTGGAAGCGGAATATATGCTTCGTAGTCTAGTAATAATTTCGCATTATTGCGTTCCCTATATATTCAAGAATTTTGTTTTATTAATTTATTTAACGGAAGGTACTGTTAACCATGATTGGTTAATTCCTGTTACATCTTTATATATCTTTATTGAATACCTACTTTAATTTCATGTGGCGATGTGTCAAAAAAGGTTTATTTGCGTGATTCTTTATAAAATTGAAATTTTGTAATTTATTGTTGTGTTTTCTTGTGTCTTGGGTTAAAATAATTTACTTTGGTGACAAATTGAGCAATTACCGAAACCAGGTAAGTCAGAACTCCAGGAAGGTTCCTGTTTACCTCGTGTTATTTTCAAGGACAATGGATATTTTAAACAGGTGGCGCCTAGGCTTATCAAGCCCCCGCTTCTTCGATTGTAGCCGGTCGACCCCTGTCCTTGATACCTTGACCTTGCATCGTAAATGGTAGTTTCGGTTGTATTGCTTCTACTTAGTATAACAGACTTTGTCGCCGTCTATAGTCTATACGACTAGGCGTTACACCTATGTTTCTGCTCCATACGTTGTTACCGGTAAGATGCACTGATTGTATAATTCTGTTTTGATTTTGCGTGGTATGTCCATGTGAAGGTGTCTTTTAATTTCCTACAAGCTGCCCACGTCAATCTAATTCGATCTTTAATTTCCATTTTTTGGTTTTTTCCCTGCTGTTATCATCTGTCCCAGATATTTATATTCTTCCAATTTTTCTATTTGGATTTTGTTTTCACTTGTGAGTGAGATCTGTGTCTGCTCGTCTGGTTGAATTGTCATATATTTCGTTTTAGCAAAATTTAGCTGGATCCCTATTCTTCTTAACTCCCTTTGTACATGCCCAATAATATCGATTAATTCTCCTCTCGAATTGGTAAATATGACTACATCATCTGCGAACCTTAAGTTATTTAACTACTCTCCATTTTTTAATGCCTTTATTACTCCAATTTAACTGTTTAAATGGGTCTTCCATCGCTAATGAAATAATTTTGCGAACACTGTGTCCCGTTGTCTGACTACTGTACGCTTAACGATGGTCTGTACTGGCGTTTTTTAATGCTTGCTAAGTTCCAGTCTAGAGTTTCATGATGTCAAAAGCCTTCTTACAATTCTTGAATACCAACCACAGGGAAACTTGGCGCTTTTACTAACTTTCTTGTTTAACTCTATTGTTTGCTATATTAATGCCTTTTCTTTATCCGCCACATTTTGTGTTTCATTGCTTAATTGGATTGTTTTCGTTGGTCTTATTTGTGCATATCTTTTTGCTCCCTTTGTAAAAACTTTTCATGTATATTGTCCTGACATACAATTTTAAAACATAGACGCTAACAGCTAGCGTCGTACACAAACTGCAAATAGTTCAAAAAGACATGGAGTGTTCTTTACTAGGAATAACTGTAAGAGATAAAATCAGGAAGGAAGGAATACGACAAAGGACGGAACTTAAAGACGTAGCAGATACAGTGCTTACAGGAGTATGGAAATGGGTAGGCTGGAGAGAGAATGTCGGCTGGCGGATAGTCGAGGATAGTGTTACGGACCAAATGAGCTTTTTCGTCGGACCGCAGCAGTAAAGATGGAAGCGCCTTCGGCTTAACTCAGAAGAGAAATGCTTAAGGGAAGGAAATCTAACGTCGTTGTGTACAAGGCAAGTCCAAATTAGTGGGTGCCACCTTCCAAATCACAGCTGATTGCTGGTTCTCGTAGGAAGGCCGAGAAACCAACAGCTTACGGAAGATCGAACTCACCTTTATTGTGCCTCATCCTGCATATAATGCTTACAAAATTCATGCACAATAAAATAGACAGAAATAAAAGATGTGGTGAAATTTAAGACAAATGTAACTCTATTGCTTGAAATTGGTAATACATATCGTACAAATAGCTGTAGTTGAACAAAAAGGAAGTTGAGACGTGCAAACCAAAGAGCTCGCCGCCACTGGCTTACGATATTTACTTTACTAAACAAACAGATCTACGCAGCCAACGACGTTCGAGTTTACTAAATTAATTACACTTTACAATTGACAAATAGTGGCAACTAGCGACTGAAGGTCGCTTTGCGTTACATCAGAAAAGAATTCAACACTTTAAACCAGTAAAATTAATCTCGGAACAAGTTTTCACAGCAGCACAATTAACAATTATTACCTTAGTTTTCTCCTGGTAGGGAGTAGAGAGAGGGGCACAATTTGGGGTGTTCCTAGGTTCTTGAGAAGCAGACAAAAATCGCAGGCACACCTCTGAAGGCTGGATCACGATTCCGACACAGCAATCCCCAAGATTTTCTACGGAAAACGCGAAACCTCGACTGTCCCTGCAGTCAGGAAGGGAATTTTCGCAACACAAGCTCCCAACGCGTTTGTCGCAGCAGCGGCACATCCAGAGGGTCAGAAAAGGGGTTCGATATTAATCCGCAAAAGCGATAAGCAAATTCGCAATGAATCGCCTTCCCAGGGTCAAATCCAGCATATTTCTTAAAAATGACACTTGTCGATGGTTCTGTTCACCCCACGGTGATAACAGCGATACGAAAATTCACGCAGTGACACCCATCGAAATCCAAACCGCCTCTGCAGTACTTGTCGTCGGCGCTGAGGTTTTAGCAAGCACCGGGTCGAAAGGAGATCTTAAGTCGACTTCCAAGGAAAAGCTAAAGCTAAAAATCAGCGGCTGAAAGTATTTCACAATATCATGAAATATGTTGTAAGAATTCTAGAACAGGGTAACACGTCGGGATCCTTCAGGGGTAGGAAATTTCCAGAAAACGTTCACGGTCAAGCGCGTAGATAAACTATTATTCGGCATTTCTCTAGGATGACAAAAAAAATGGTCACTAAACTGTATTCGGGAATTAATAAGATAGTAATCGGCTACGGAGCGGTCAATAAAATAAGACTTTAATCCGTAAGAAGCGGCAAAATCAAACCAACGTAATAATAGTTCTTGAATAAATACCGAGATTAACAAAGAGAATTAGAGGAAGATCACAGATGAAGTATAAAGATAATATTATAAACATAGCTGGTCGAACGTGGATGAGAAATGAGAAATTAATTGTAGATATAGAAGGTTTTAGATCTAGCTAGCCAATCTAAATTTACGTTTTTTTTTTTAAATAAAATGCTTTATGTATTACACCTTTACCTTTCGCACTCAAAGAGATTTTGTTGCATGACCATCCTGTAATTAATAAAAATAATTGGTTTTAATGAGCGGAATTGTTTTGCCCTTTAATATTCAAAGCTACTTCTTATTAGCCATTTTCAGTCCATTTTTTAAAATAGGCCTCCCTGATTTACTACCATTTCCTTCTATTCTCTGCCTCTCGCATCCACATCAGTCCTCCGGAACATTTTAAACCGTCTGTCCACCACAATCGGGGACGTCTTCTAGATCTCTTGCCAATATATAATTTCCATCACAATATATTATTGGACCATCTGTCGTCTTTGAACCGTGCTACACGCCCCGCAAAGTTCCATTTCTGCTCCGTCAGAGCTGCCATGGCTCCTTGAATAGTTTTCAATTTATTCATTGTTTGTTTTGTAATGGTCCATGTCTCGGCTTTATACATTAACATACTACAACATACTAGACGACTAACTTTACAGTAAAAATTGTCTCCATCGTATAACAAATTCCCTTGAGGGGATCTAACTATTACTATTTTGAAGTTTTTACATCAAGAAGTAGAGTCCGGATTCAAATGAATAGAAAACAATGAAAGGAGATGGATGCAAACTATTAACATAACACGAAGAATAGGCAACTGGAAACATTATTGGACTTTTCGCCCTTAGTCATCGACATTTCGAAATTTGTAGCTATGTTTCGTGATTATTTATCGAGGATTTACTGGGATTTCTGTAATGGCTTCTGGAATGAGTATAGCACAATATTGTTTATTTTTCTATGACAGAAATTTTCAAATGTTTCGGCGAAATTTGCAAAATTTAACGAGAATTTAAAACAATAAATTTGAGATTTAAAAAAATATGAGTATGTTTGCAAGAAAACAGTCGCTGATTAAATTTATTGAAAACATTTCAGTTACCATTTATATTTTACATTCTAAATTGTAACGATTTCGCCTAGTAGTAATGACATTTTGTAGACGTACCCAAGAAGGAGAAGAAGAATAAAAATGCGTTGATTATAAGAAAGATTATTACCTACCTACATTTAAACTACGTCCAATTTAAAGAATACACTCTTATGTACCCTCGCGTCATCACATAACCCTCGTTTCCGTTTCCACTTGCCATTCTTGGCATTCTTATTGAATCTCGTTCGTCGTTGTATACACCTAGCTGTTATATTATGCAGCGGTAATTCTGTCAGACCAATGTTACGTTGCGAGGCTATTAAAGTACCTACAAATTAGCTATGGTAATCGTTTCCTATTGTCATCTATTATTATTCTATCTCTACAACTACTTTTTTTAATTAGCAGATATTCGATGATAGGTTATACTAAATGATGAAATAATCGGAAAATAGATGAAAACTTGTGCTAGAAAATTGTAAAGTAGTGAAAGAAAGATTAACCTACGATTATGATATATTAAGATTTAATTAAGTGATTTTTTTAAATTAGCAGAAACTATTATCATTAACGACATATTTCTTATAATCCTAGTGTTACATTTTAAGTAATTTTCTTAAAAAAAGATTAGTACCAAGCTTGCAACCAATTTTAGTAGTTTCGCATAAGGAGTAGCGACGAAATAATCACAATTTCGCTAGAGTCTATTTTTCTAATGGAAAGACATATTCAATTACCATTATTTCGGGTAAGATAAAGAAATGGATGTCATGGATTGTGTATGACGATGAGTTTTCTAGGTTTAAAGCATCCCCTTAAGTTGAAGTTTCATTTTAATCATTAAAATCCACTTAACAGCTTAGAAGAGTAGGAAATTGTTTCACCAACTTTTTGTGTATGACTATAAAGACGTGGCGAAAAGCCTTTCTATATATAAACTTAAAATAGATGGCATACCCAACAAAGTGGTTTTATTGCCCTCTCGGCCCCAGATATTTACTTCCTTCTCAAAAGAAAGTTGCTGAGGGTGAAATGGAGTGATTTTAATCGTGACAGAACTCTATTATCGCGGTAGCATTCAATTGTGGGGTGTGATTTTGTTGTTCCTTTCTGTGTGACCTGGCGTTATACGGCTGCGTGGTTTGAATTTTTAGTCGTTATTGCCCTTGATAAATTGTTTCATTTTCCGCTGTAGACCGCGCGCTTGGTTTGTTCCGTTAGTTTTTCGTCGGATACAAATTTTCTCCTCTCTCTCCCGCTGCCCACAGGCTCGTTCTAGTGATAACTGAGTTTTGACAGCGAATGTATAAACCAGGCGTCGTGCATGAGCTGTTCAAGACTCGAAGCTTGGCGTGAGGCTGATAACATTTTTATTTCCTAACACCGGGGATTTATTTCGGCGCAGCATAGAAAAATGCGCGTATTAAAACATAACAGAAGGGCATTTCTTTTATTCTTGGCCATTCGTGTCATGTGTCGTTTTAAATTATTTTTGCGCATTTTTCAAAAGCAACATGGAGCCGAGATTAAAGTGATACGCCCATTGTACTGATGGCCAGGACAATCTCCGTTACTTTTTTATGCCTGCATAACAACCTAACAAGCCCAAGGCTGTAATATATTTGATTGGATTTTCACGTTTTTACTATTTGGGACATTTTGCCATCAGTTAGGACTGATTTGGAATAAAATTGCTTGCTTAGTATGTGTGTATTCTTTGAATTACAATTACATATGTTATTAGTCAACAATGCTAGCGACTAGATTTGCTTGAGTATTTTTAACCAAGATGGCACTTCAGAGTAGATACTTAATGTACTTACTTAGTTGACATGGAATTACCTAGATGACCTTGAAGTCGCCTACATATTAATTTTCAAGGTTGTTTAGGATTTGGCTTCTATCTAACTTTGTGGTTTGTATTACCGATTTTTATATTTAGGGCTTTCCAGGGATGTTAGTTGGTCTATCATTATGTAATTGTTATGTAGGTGAAGAAACTACACAGGTTTGCCGATCACGTATTTTATTGAATTGTGGTAGACGTACCTATGACTGTAATTTCCCAAAGTTAGTTGTAATAAAAAAGTGAAAAAAATGGAGGTGCAGTTGTAAAGTACTGAGTTGAATGATTTCAAATACCACGTTCTTATTGAATGAAATATAGAGGTGTGTGCTTCTAATTTATTAGTATAGCTTCCTTCGTTCTCCTTAATGTAGGCATGGTGTCTACTATTTTTGGTATCTCTAACCTCGGAATATAGACTGACAGCTTGCCTTCCACTTTTTTTGCGGTCGTCCTAAGTGAGTTGTGTGTTCCTAGTTTATTATTATAGCTCCTAATTTATATATATATATATATATATATATATATATTGATAGCTGTTAAGCTGTCGCCTCCGGGTCATGAATATGGCGACCTGACCTCCGGGTTACCCCGATATCCTGGGTCTTATATAAGGGCATATTTGTGATGAGGGGGAAGTCTAGAATACGGTTTCCTAAAGAGGGGAAACGATTTCTCAAAAAACAAATTTGTGTACATAGTTCATATACGAGATACAAAGTCACCTCCACTTGTATATATATATATTATGTTATGCATACACCTTAGTGACCTCCAGCAGTGTTGCCGCATTTTACGGAGGCCGGTACGTTCTGTCTCTAGACATATCGAATATATGTAATTATGTACGTTGAATATTCAATTAGAACGCCAATGTAATTTCGGAATCAGTTTCTTTGAACTGATTCGCAGTTTTTATAATTCTGTTACTGAGTATGAATATTTCTGTAGCAATTTACCCGACTAATAGTTAAAAATTAGTGATTGATCACCTATTTATGTTGTTAAAGATGAGAGGTGTCTTATGGCTGCTCAATCGCTGCCGCCTTTATCAATTTACTGATCAGGAGAAGTTTCATTGCGGTATTCACGCACAAATCGTACAAAATAATGGCCCCATAGTGCATAAAAATTTTTTTCGGCTGATTATTTAAAGGTTCAATCTTATAGGAATTCTAAGAACAATACTTGAAAAAGAAAGATATGATTGTCTCCATTTACAAGGTTTCTCAAAATTCAAATGAAAAAAAGGAAGGGTTGAAATCGATATTGTTATGTCAGAATACCTGTGATAACCCTTATATTTTACTTTAAATTTCTTTTTCAAAAGTATTTTTCATTTTTTCAGACATTAGTAACGCTAATGATACAGAAAAATAGGAAAGAAACATTTGTTTCAGTTTTTAAGAACTACCTGTGTTCGCGAAGGTAGAATCTACCAATGCATGCCGAAATACTCTATAAAAGAGTATTGATATCTAATGCGGTGCTAATTCATATGGTAAAGTTACTGCCGGTATTCTCCAATTTTCAAAAAAATATTTATTTCTATTTAGTATTAAAGGAGCTACTAAAGTGAAATTAATTTAGTGAAATTTTTGATTACCTTATTACAAACCACCATCTTTTAAGAACATAATGCAAACAACCCCAATCTCAAAATGTATCTGATTTTCTTACAATCAGAACAGATTCTGTTAGTAATTTACTTTTTCGTATATTATACGCATTGTTTTTTACATTGGCTGCAGTTTGCTTTCCAGCATTCAGTTAGACGCCCATGACCCCCGTGTCGGACAGGGAAACAAATATAATGGTTTGTCGATGTAAAAAGTAACTTTCAATTTTTGGTAGTTAGGAGGCTTTGGGATCCCCTTAAGTTTAATATTTGTTATATATCATTTAAAAAATCATATTTATTACATTTCTTTTAGTCAACGACTTTATTAAAAAAGTATAGAGCTAACAGGAAAAACAGTTTTGGGTAGTAATGAGAAAAGGGAAAAAGATTAAAAAGCAGCAAACTGTTATATCAGCCTAATTATAATGAATTAAGTGGAAGAGTCAGGGGATTGTACATCACAAACTACGTCACGGAATGGCACGTCACCAGTTACGGCTTAATATAAAAATGCTTGTTAAAAAATAAACAAATACTTTCTTTTTATAGATCATTTAAACAACAAGTGACTTACAGTATCATCCTTCACAATTATGTATTCCGGGTAAGAAGCATATTCCGGCACCTGTTATTTTATTCTTATTTCCATATGCGGGCACATTGTTAAAATAACCCCAGTATTCAAGAAGCTATAATTGCTTAGAATTGTTTATACCCTAAGTAGTAATTCAATAATTAAATCCATTTACCGTTACAGTTTGTACAGCTACTCACATTGAATAAATAAATTAATTATAATGATATCTCAAAATTCAACACATTATTTTGTATTTTGACTAGTGGAAGAATCACACAAAAAAAGAGCAAATTTACCTTCCACCAGATGAAATTTACCAGAAAGAATTTAGTACTCAGAAAACGCATTTAAGTAAACAAATTAATACTTTTTATTAGGAAAATGCAAGATAAAGTATTTATTTGTAGGAATGGATTAATAGTAATAACTTTTATGACTTACCCATAGAAATTGATGATATTAACTTTCTTACAATCGATAGTAATGATTGTTTCAAGGAGAAAGTCAAACGAAATCCACCATATTTTCAGATAAAATGTATACAGAATTTACCTCAGGTTTAATTACCCATTTTCCCGAAGAAATAAAAGATGAATTGACTATGATTTCTGGTGGCTGCAGAATAACTTCGAAAAGTAATGAAAAAACGGGTAGTACAGGTAGTACTTATTATATCTGAATCACTGAAAACTGTTGATGATGGTGATGGGGACCCTTACTTCGACATTAATGCTTATACACAAAAATCGAACATTTACAATTTTGAAACAACCTGATCTCATCAGTCAAATGAATCAATAATTATTTTACTAGTTGAAGACATTATTGAACCCCCTACAGAGAAGGAGCTGGTAAGCACCGAATCAAATATCAAATTATTACATATTAGATAAAATAAATTCTTATTTTTATCTCGGTAACTGTTGGCCAAAAGCAAAAAACTAATGTAATATTTATATCCTCTGTTTTGGTGATACTTACCATGCTGCAGACAGAACTCAAAAGTGTTGTTTTGTTGCCGAGTTATTTGACAAAATTTGATAATTTGTCATTTTTGAAGATGCCCTGTATATTTTTTATTTCCAAAGATCGTAAAAAATATGCTTTATTTCCATAGCCTACTGCTGATTCTAGGAAAAAATCTAAAAATCTATTTTATTAATTTGAGTCTATGTGAAGTGTGCGATAGGGTTGAAAATAAATTTCCTCCAGAGGAAACTTGATCTTTATTTTTTATATCTTTAGTGGTATACCACATTTATAATTAAATACGGTCTTTAACAACGAATTTTTTGCTAGCCAATAGTATTCCCAATAAAAAAAACCTTTATGAATTTGTGTTTTTTATTAGTAGCCAGTTCTTTTAAGTTCAAGTGTAGAAAGCAGATGTTTAACTTTAATAAAAACGCAATTAAAAGAAAACCAGTAGTTATTAGCTTTCCGTTATATCTGGTTAAAATATAGTCTAAAAAAATTTTTAAATTTTTAAAACAAATTGATGATGATGTCATAACTCGAAAACAGTTGAAGGTTTGAACTTTAATTCAATGTAAAAGTATGTATTTTTTGAAAATAAAACCGACGTGCTCAAACGGTTAGCCGAAATATAATTTTGTTTCGATTTTAATGAATTTATGCCACAGCTGTCAGGGACTCATTGTTTATAAATCCAGTGTAATCGGATTATTTAAATCTAGTGGCTTCTCGAACATAAAACGGATCTAAAATGTTCCGTCAACGACTAAGCATTTCAAATTTGCCGCTCTCCACTCGAAGATTTAATGATTTCTTCAATCTGGCAGTCCCCTGTTCTAATGTAATATTACACCACACAACGAAGGCGATGTTGCCGTCATTTTGGAGGTGACAAGAGGCAGTCTGCATACCGGAGGTGACTTTGTATTGGGCGTACCAAATTCATAAGCGATGCCAGCGCCAGCGGTATATACTCGAACTAAAAGACCGTTTTGTAGATACTGGGGGTCAAAATCACCTCCAGGCAAATTTTCGGGAATGGACTCCTGAGCACATCTAGTATCAGAAAACTTAACAACTATGGCGATACGTTGTCACCTCCGAAATCGGAAGTGACAACGAAATTTTGGAGGTGACTACGTTAAGAACATACCTATTTTGGAGGTCATATTAACCTTGTATGAATATATATATATATATATATAATTATATATGTATTATATATATTCTAAGTGAGTTGTGTGTTCCTATGTATGAATGTATGTATGTATCCTATGTATTATTGTAGCTACGTGCTCCTAATTTATAATCACAGATTCCTTCGTCTTCTCCTTAATGTAAGTACGGTATTTGCTTATGAAAAGCTGCTGGGCTATATCCGTAGATTAAAGATACCATGCAAGCATCTTTAATTTCAGGATACAGCCCAGCAGCTTGTCACCTTTTGTTCGGTCATCGTAGGTGAGTTACGTGCTCCTAGTTTATTATTATACCTGCTGGATCTTAATTTATAATCATAGATTCCTTCGTCTTCTCCTTAATGTAAGTACGGTATCTGCTTATGAAAAGCTGCTGGGCTTTATCCGGAGATTAAAGATACCGTGAAGGTATATTTAATCTCAGGATATAGCCCAGCAGCTTGTCACCTTTTGTGCGCATCCTAGGTGAGTTACGTGCTCCTAGTTTATTATTATAGCTGCTGGCTCCTAACTTATAATCATAGATTCCTTCGTCTTCTCCTTAATGTAAGTACGGTATCTGCTTATGAAGAGCTGCTGGGTTTTATCCGGAGACTACAGATACCAAGCAGGCATCTTTAATTTCAGGATACAGCCCAGCAAGTTCCACCTTTTGTTCGATCATCGTAAGTAAATTACGTGCTCCTAGTTTTTTATTATTATAGCTGCTGGCTCTTAATTTATAATCATAGATTCCTTCGTCTTCTCCTTAATGTAGGTATGGTACCTGTTATTTTTGGTATTTGTAATCTCGGGATATAAACTAGCAGTTTGCTTTCCATCGCTTGTATGGTTTTCGTACGGTCGTTCTGAGTTGTGTGTTCCTAGTTTATTATTATAGCTACGTGCTCCTAATTTATAATTACAGATTCTTTCGTCATCTCTTTAATGTAGGTACGGTACCTGCTTTTCATGGTATCTTTAATATCAGGATATAGCTCAGCAGCTTGCCTTCCACCTTTTGTAAGGTCATCCTAAAAGAGTTACGCGTTCCTATTTTATTACTATAGCTGCGGTCTGCTAACTGATAATCATTTTCTCCTTAATGTAGGTAAGGTACCTGCTATTTTTGGTATCTTATATTTCGGGATGAAGGCCAGTAGCTTGCCTTCCACCTTTTGTGTGGTCGTCCTAAGTGAGTTGTGCATTTCTAGTTTATTATTATAGTTGCGTTCTCCTAATTTATAATCGTAAATTCCTTCGTCTTTTCCTTAATGTGGGTACGGTACCTGCTAATTTTGGTATCTTTAATCTCGGGATGCCGACCAGTAGCTTGCCTTCCACGTTTTGTGTGGTCGTCCTAAGTGAATTGTGTTCCTAGTTTATTATTACAGCTGCGTACTCGTAATTTATAATCATAGATCCCTTCGTCTTCTCCTTAGTGTAGATACCTTCTACTGTTGGTATCTTTTATCTCGGGATATAGACTAGCAGATTGTCTTCTACCTTCTGCGCGGTCGTCCAAAGTGAGTTGTGTGTGTCTAGTGTATTATTATAGTAGTGCCCTCTTAATTTATAATCACCGATTCCTTCATCTTCTCCATAATGTAGGTATGCTATGTGTTATTTTTGGTATCTCTAATCTCGGGATATAGACTAGCAGCTTGCCATCCACCTTTTGTGCGGTTCTAAATGAGTTGTATGCTCCTAGTTTATCTGTAAGCGTGCTCTAAATTTATAATCATAGATTTATTCTTCTTCTCCTTATTGTAGGTATGGTACCTGTCATTTTTGCTATCTCAAATCTTGGGATATAGACTGGCAGCTCGCTTTCCACATTTTGTTCAGTCGTTCAAGGTGAGTTGTGGGCTCCCAATTTATTTTTGAAGCTGTGGACTCCTAATGTGTGCACTTATAACTCTACAACGGCTACGATATTTCTAGCTCCAAATCCATATTGCATCTAATGCTATTACCTTTTTTGCTGTCGTAATCGAGGCAAAACCGAAACAAATCTTCCACATACGGCGTAGATTTGTGCGTGTTTTGTTTATATTGATCCTATAGAATATTCAATTCTATTCAAGAAAGATGGGTTGTACAACATGCAATACTATTCTTGAAAGGCAGTCTACTACGACGTATAATTCCAATAAGGACTTTCGTTGAAGACACATCGTTGAGGTCTGTAGCAGCCGCATACATTATCTTTTAAACAAAATTTTGTATTAATAAAAGTAGCACCAGTCGCAGTAATGTTTAGGACAACAATATTATTGTTATGTTAATTTTAAATAGACATTTATATTAAGGCAGTGCCTTAAGATTAAAAAAGTGGTCTTATTGGTGTAAAAGGCATTAAATTCATTAACATGCAGCCATGTTAATTCAAAGAACTATTAATCCAGATGAAAACTAAATAAATATTTAATGTAATTAAATATTAGGGACACTGAAAATTAGCTGAAGTCGCTGTCACTGTCACTGTCAAAGTGCTGACAATAACAACCCAAAAATTTATAAAAATTAGTGGAATAATTTGGGACGCGTATATCTTTCTGCTGGAAAAGCTCGGGTACTACAAAAAGAAACAAATTATATACACAACAAATTATATACATAAAAAAATTTGAATGTTATTGCTTCTACCTAAATGTTTACCATTTTGTTGTGCTTTATCGGAACGGCCAATAATATCTTGTTGTTTGATTTTGTTTTGTTCATCAAATTGTGATGCCCGTAAACTGTTTGCGTACAGTTTAATTGGAAAACAAATAATTAAGTATATATTTATTTTATTTAATACTTGTAATAACATAATTATGTAGAGAACAAAATCTTTTGCCTACGTTATATACGATTTGTCCATTTTATATTTGTTGGGAAATATTCGTGGTTTCATTAGAAAAAGAGAACAATCAGAGCATTTGAATTTAAAATATATGCAAAGTATACAAGCCTCCTGTACAAACTTAAAAAGATTCCCCGCCACTCCCTCTACGTTATCATTAAATCTTATTTGGAGGAACGACATTTTCATGTAAAATTTGGCCAACAACAAGCTGACCTCCTCCCAATCAACTCAGGGGTACCCCAGGGTAGCGCTCTTGACCCAATTCTATAACTGATATACACAGCAGACATTCCAACAAGTCAGTACTCCCACATTGCTACATTTGCGGATGACAAAATCATCATGGTAAAACACAAAGATCCAGCACTAGCTGCTTATTTCCTCCAACAGAGTTCAGACTAAGTAATCCAATGGACCAGACGATGGCGAGTCCAACTCAATGAAGCACAGTCCTTTCACATCATGTTCACCAACTGCAAAGGTAGTTCACCACCAGTCTTCACAAACAACATCCAATTAACCCAAGTAAATGAAGTAAAGTATCTGGGCTTACATATTGACAAAGGGCTAACTTGGAACCCTTACACATGAAAAAAACGTAACTAACTCGGCTTAATGTTTAATAAGCATTACTCAGTGGTTACTCGGTAGGAAATCCAAATTATGCCTAACAAGTAAATTCCTCATCTATAATGAAATCCTTAAACCCATATGGACGTATGGTATCTAGTTATGGGGTACAACAACCAACTCTAATATCCAAATCATCGAGAGAATTCAATCCAAAATGCTGCGAACCATGTGTGATTCCCCCTATTTTGTAAGAGATAAAAATATATTAAGAGACTTAAAAGTTGACACCGTAAAAGATGTGATAGTGAAGTTCAGTAACAAGTAGTTAAGAAAACTAGAATATCATCCAAATGCGTTGGCTCTTAACCTACTTGATAACGTGAAAGCATAAATAGACTAGAAAGACACAACCCGCTAGACTTACCGCCTAGATTCGATTGACCACTAACACAGGTTCTTGTATTGTATACAACACAGTATGTAGAAACTTATAAGTTGTAAATCGTTGGATTTCAACCACGCCACTGTCTCATGCTCTTCATTTACTAACATATGTCTTGCTTATTGTACAGATTCCAAAAAGAAATATAAATAAAACAAAAATATATATATATATATTGCTGTGTAAAGCGCCCTAAGCGCTGAGCTGCACTAAAATAATGTTATGATGCCACCAAATAAAATAATGCACACCTGTATACTTATGCTTCTAGATACGTTAATAAAATGATGACAACAATGTATTAGAATGTATCCTTTACACAACACAAATCTAAATCGAGACTCTTTAAAATAAAATAGCATGAATTTAGAAAAGAAATTAAATACAAATTCAACACATAAATCTCAGGGTTAATTAAATTAACGGTTGTAATAAAATGGGGTTGCAAACTTTCAATCGTTCTGATGGAAACAAACGGAAAACAGCAAAATAATTTATTATTGAAGTTGAAATTTTGATTTATAACAGAATAATTTAAATTTTGAATACACAAGAAAACCTTTGCAAATACTTTACTGAAAATAAGCATGTAATTTAGAACAAATACAAATCTAAAATTAACTACCTCTAAACTTTTTTTTAAATGACTGACTAACGTTATTTTTTTTGGTGAGATATCTTCATAAGCGCGTGCGTAGATCTTGTTGCTCTTGAACCTCGTATTTCTTTCACTGTTATCGTGTTCCCAACTCGTTGTTCGAAATTCTATGTCTGTTGTCTTCAATTTGGCCTCGCAAAATATCACTGGATCACACAAGTGTCCACCGCTTCCAGGTAATTAATTGGCTTTTACCTTTTATAATATTAATGTGGAAGTATTCCATATAATTATAGCACAGTTTATTGTAGGTTACGTTGCAAGTAAACATCCAATTCTTTAAATCGTAGATACTTGGTTTAACGTCGAAAATAATATACTTTTAAGATCGAAGCACTTTAATAGTTATTAAAATTAGTCGTAGCACTGGATGTCTCAAAAACTATTTGGTAAGTGAAAACACTTTTCAAACATTTATAGTCGCAGAACAGATAGTTCTTAATTTTCCTTCTTCATTGATTAAAGAAAAATATTTTATAGCACTTATAATTGTTGTTGATTATTAATACGTAGCACTTATAATTGTTAATAATAAATATTTGTAGCACTGGCGAGTAAAGCACTTTTAAACTTTTAAAACATCTATTGGCTTTGACAGGTAAACAAATACATAACCTCACAATTATAAAATTCGGTTATCAAACTAATAGCATTTCAGCGTAGAAAATTTTACAAATCAGTAGCAAGTGATAGTAGCAAGTGACGCTCCTCGTCGGAAAATTTCCTTTCATACCTTTAAAAAAAACTATCGTTACTATGGAAACACAACAAATCTACATAAATTTCGACAAAATCTAATCAAGCTGGAAATGTCATCAGAAAATTTCGACCAATGAGGATGGAGCTTGATTATTATTCAAAATTGACATAAAAACTTAATTTCTAAATTACTTTTTAATGCATCATGTTAGGGAAAAACCAAAAATATATCGAAATCTACAAGTAAAGACGCAAATTTTGACACCGAACATGATACACTAAAAACATATCTAACCTAACAAAATTAAACACAAACAAATAAATTACAATAAACAAATAAATAAACATTAATATGCAACTCAAACGCACTTAAACTATTCTACCCACATCCTACCATTGTTTATAAATAATTTTATCTAGATTAAAATACATAAACAGGTGAAAATTAGATAGATTTGAAACTTTCAAGGTCAAATAACAAACATACATGAATAAATTGATAAATACAACGTTGTTTCTAACAAATCATATACCAAAAGATACCCTGTCTTATTACTCAACTGTATTTAACACAAAAGTTCCCTTAGGAATACAATTCAAATCACAATTTACAGAAGCATAGTCAGAATTGTCAAAATCAGCTTAAAGCATAAATATTTAAACAAATACAACATTGTTGCTATGGGAAACATGATGAAAATCAACTAAATCACCTGTAGTAACTTTATACATAGTCAAATAGCTGTTTTTAAACATAAATAATAAGTATTTCAAACAATTTCTATTTTTGTCAAAGAAAATCAAGTTTTTTGCAAATAAACAAATAAATACATCTTATTGCTAATGAAAATACGATTCAAAGTTGCCTCTTATTCCAATACAAAAGCATTCAATACTATATAAGACCAAATAAACACATAAGTGTACTAAAAGTCACAAAATTAATCTGAACTGTCAAATCGTTAACACAAATCCTGATATTCTTTTAAATTACAGCCTAAAATTCAAGAAAAATGGTTGCAACGTCTAAAAAGAAGATCCAAAGCTAAAATTCCAAAAGATGAACCAAAAAAACCTGCAATTCCCACATTATTACTTCCCGAAGGCACATCGGAAAGAACAACGAAAGACCTCGTTTGAAATCTGTGTGTGTAAACGACTCATTTTCATACAGGACAGCTACACATGGCTTCTATGCTTTATATTTAGTTAGAATTTAGTTATTTTATTAGGTGTTACACAGCAATATATACATTAATTCCGAATCTGTGTCTCAAATTTGTATTACTTTAATCCTTGTTCTATTACAACCCGTGATGCGTCATTATGTATTTGCGCATCTCGGAAAGGATCATTGCCGCATTAAATGCATATAAAAGATTGTATTTTTGTATTCCTCTCCTCCTTAATCATTAGTTTTCTAACTGGTTTATAGCAAATTTTGTGAATTTACTAGGGATGCATTGTTTGATCGCGTAGTTTCTTATTTCTTTCCACATAGTCTGCTTACTTTCTTACGTTTCATGTGTCAGCATTTTCTATCAATTCTATCATTGTAACTAGTTAGCTTAGTAAACATAGCTGTTTGTACTATTTTTGACAGATCGATATCTCATGTAGTCAAACGTAAGAAGAACGCAAAAATGTAAAATGACGTTGAATATTTAAGGCGGATATGTGCTAGAGGTCAGCGAGTCAGACTGAAGGTCTGGGGTTCAATTGGCATTACCAGATTTTATATCGACAACGAAATAACCTTCCATTTTTCGACTATAAGATGCTCGGAAATTTAAAATTTGAATTTACTGTCGAAGGATGTGATTATACTTCTTCTTAAATATTTCGATATTAATCGCATAGTTTCGAATTTGAAGTTAAAATCTAGTTATTCTCCCTTTTAATTCTTCCTCGCTCATGTTCTTAAGTTTTTCAGAAGGAGTTGAACGCTTTACGTGAATATCTTACATCTTAACCTAGTTTTTCTTCTGTAAAAGAAGTTACCCAATATAGCGTGGTCCGTAGCCCAGGGGTTCGGCAAATTTTAATTATGATGGTAGAACGTCGAAACTCAATTTGTGGCAATTAGTCCTGATATTAATTGAAAGCGAAGCCTTTAGTTATTTGCTTAAATTACGCGTGTAGAATTCAGTTACATACTCAACAATAATCTCGCAATTAAACCGAAAGGAATTAAATGCATTCAAAATATCCAAATCGTAAGCCTACGCTTTGAAATTCCGCGTCGTAAGAGTGCCCTTGAAACTTTACCTTTCGTATGATCAATTTGCTTTCCACAGATTTGGGAATGCGATCAAGCCAAGTGTGTTTTTAAAGCAAACACGATTTGTTTAATAACGAACACGTAGGCGTTGCAAAACCGAGCCGTCCTTATCGGGGAATACCTAGATTTGCAATCTTTTTTAATGAAATTCTATTCGCCTTTCCTGGCGTAAGAGGTATGTAGGGAAAAAACGTTTGTAAGAAGGCGCGTGCGCGCGAAACAGGAAAACTTGTTAGCGGTTTCATTAAACGCTCATAATAACGATCGCAACTGCCATTCAAAATGCGCAATTAAGGGAAAATGGAGTTTTTAATAATGAAATAAATTAATTTGAGGGTATGTGTTGCGCGCTTTATATTCCAGGGATATATGGCAAACATTTGAAAATTTGCAGTATGTAGCGAGGATTAATTGCGAAAGGCGCATTTGCATTATGCCAGGAAGTAATCTGTAAATAGTAGGTGATCAATGTTTTATCATTATCAATCTGATCGATTTAGGAAGAGGTGAATTGTTATATCGCATAGTATATTTTTTTCCCAGGATTTCCGGTTCATATATGCAATCCAGACTATCTATCATTTTATCCGAAAATGTAAATGTATATTTTCCAAATGAGACTAACATTGCAAGAGTTTGCTGTGCTTTATAAAATCATCAGTGTATCAAAAGTATTTTCTTGGTTTCTTAATCATATTCCTTCTACCTTTTGCTGTCGGGTTCTTCTACGCCCCGGGTTTTTGGCTTTTTCGCTATGCGTAGGAGGTAGTGCGCTCGTTGACCTTTCAACCACTACGCTCTCACTGCTTATGCCAGACCCCTTTTCATATTTGTTCTTTTTTCATTCGTGCCAACTGTATAGTTGGAAGTTGGAAGTTTCCTTCAGTATCGTAACGTGCCCGCCGCTAGCATGGGGCGCCGTGTTGACACAGCCTTGGGACAAGTACAACTCATCCTGATTGTACGTGGATGACAATCCCAGCTGTGCGACCCGGGGTCTATCAAAAGTATTTAATTCGTTTATTACACATAACTGGTATTTCTATAAGAATTTTTGTTTTGTTTTAAGGATGAAACGTAAAATAACAGAAACATATCTGTTTATTTACTGTAAAACTGATACATGGGATTTATGTATGGAATATTATATTATTTGAATGGCCGCCTCGGCCCGTCTGACAGCCGACTATTCGTTTGGCCATGTTTTCCATTACTTCTGCACACAAATCCGCGTCAATTTTACTAGTGAC
>JABXWE010036867.1:0-15934 GCA_014611495.1 Limonius californicus
ATATATATATATATATATATCGTATATGTCCGACAGATAATTTCTGATTAAATTATTATTTACTTTCAGTTTCCGTGTGAAGGTCATACTTGATGCCACAGAAATGGACATTGTATCCCCTATGTATGATGTATGGTTGCGGAAGTCCGCAGAAAGGTTTAAGAAGAAGAATGGAATTAACAGTTTTTCAGTAACCTTGCGGTAAAAATTTAAATTAAAAAAAATAAGAAGACATAGTATCCAAAGTCACCTTCCTGTGCGTTTCCGGATTTGTTTTCACTTTATTATGCTTTGTGAGGAGCATTAACGCTCAACATTGATCAGCTTTTCTGGAAGTGGTATCTTACAGATACACGCCCACGCACATAACTACAGCAAAAATTTTTTTAATTCCCTGTTCGGGTTCCTTGAGGACCAAAATCGGTATTTAGAATCGAATTTTTTCACGAGTACCTTACTTAAGATGTAAAAAAGTAACAATCGGAAACGTTTAAGGTAGGAGAAAAATGTATGTCTGTAGAGAGTGGTCCACCTAAGTTGCGGCTGTATAGAGCAATTTATATATCAGGGGCTGTCTAACTCGAAATCCACCGCCTAAAAAAATATTTAAACTTCTCTAAAAAATAATGTATTTTTGTTAATTCCAGCACGGTTAGGAACATGTAAAATGAACTAGCACTATGTTAGAAGCAGTGAATGAGAATCCCTATGTAAGTCAAAGAGGTCTAAGCATAAATGTGGCTATTGGATATATGTGGGTAGAACATTACCTAGTTAAAAGAAATCTGAAAGTAAATGTATTTCATTCCCATGACGTTACGTTGGTACACGAGCTGCATCAACTTCTTTCGGATCCATCTTTTTTAAATTGCGTCTTGGTTAGCGTTGAGTCAAAATGTTCAAAACATAGTGAAGTGAATAAGCATAATTCGTACTATTACGCACAAGCGAATCCGCATTGGATACGTTTATCCATTGTCAAAAAATGTTTTCTGTTAATGCTTTGTGTGGCATAGTAGGTAACCGTACTACACTTCTCCATGAATATTTTCCTGGGCAACGTTATTCGGATTTTCTACAAAATATTTACCCTGTTTGTTAGAAGATACTACTACTACTACTAAATGTACGACAAGATTTTGATACCATCATGATAGCTGTCCTGCTCACTACAGTTGGATTTTTAGGAATTGCTTAAAAGTTATATTTGGGAGAAATTGGAATAGGAGAGGAGCTGTGCGTCTATGGCCAACATGAATATGTACTGAATTACATAACATTTTCTTATTTTTTTGTTGTTTTCTACTTGTTTGGCTGTTATTACAGTACGGTTGCAGTAAGGTGTTTTCCTGTTAAATACTAATATATTAATATCACTAATAACAGAGTCATATCAATGTGACAGCAAGTACCTATGATGCATTTCTATACTATAAAAATTCAATAATCCCAGTTGCGATACCTTTATGGGAAGGAGAAGAACATAGGTGGCCCATTATGTAGAAAGTTGAAACCTATAACATAATTGTTTTAGGTTTCCTACTGTTCTTAAGGACATATAGGTTTAGAAAGTGTAGAAAATGCTAATTAATTTTGAAAATCAAAAATATTGTATATTCGCAGACAAACAAAAGGTATTGATTTACTTTAAAATCGAATTTTGATTAATATTCACTATGGCACAGCAAAATAATAAAAAAGGCCCTTCACCTTAGCTTTTCCATTCCTAAAAAGTCTTTCTTTAACTTCAGCAATACGTTACCATAACGTTCTGATAATTGCGCGCCTGGCTGCGTATTTCGATATTTATGAGGATACAAGTGTGGTTAGCGGTCCATTCTAAATCCACTTCTTTCAAATAATAAAGTTTGTACGAATTTAAGCCAAAAGTTGAGAGAAGTTGAAAAGTAGTGATCTAATTATGACCACTTAGTTAAGTTTATGATCACGATCGACCTGTTATAATAAGCGCAGGATTCTTATCGCGTTCTATTTATTAAATAAATAGATATTGCCATCATCGTTTGAAAAATCTCAGAATGGCATTAATAACTCTGAATTTATTAGTAGTAGGAACTATTCTATCTGGCACATGACGAGTATATTTTCAAGTAATTCTGGAGGACGTCCCGTGCAGTGCACTACTAATAACTGCAACAACCATAGCAATTATAAAATGAATCCACGACGTATCACTGCTAAAAATTTCTGCAATTGCTAAGGCTATAGGTTCAATATCTTGACTGAAAAATTAGAAATGAAAACGCTTACTACAAGATTGGCACAGAGTTTATTGCCAAACTATCCTTCAAACGATTACTATGCTATCCTTTAGGGTTAGTTGGACAGGAATATATGTGTAAGCAGATGCAGTAAATAGATTATCACCAAAAAATCTTAAGAATATCAGAAGGGTTTAAGGATTAAACATCTAGAGCAATTGGATAAAACTATTCTTGAGAATAAAATCAGTTTCAAAAAAGAAACCTTGTGTCTTCTATTAAGGCACTATACATACCTATACAAGTATCGTTTCCATTGCAGAACTCAACTAATTGAGCAATGTGCCACGCCCACCTGGTTCACCTGAATTAGCTCCAGCTCACTTTCATCTATTACCGCGGCTGAAACAATTCCTTATCCGGAAGATTGTTTTGTAGGGCTTTGTGATGATATAGTGGCTTTGGAGCATTGAATTTCTCTAACTATTTACTGTTAAGTAAAACTATTACAGAATGAAAATTATTTCAAAACTATGTAAACTGTTTTCCTATTTCACTTACGCTTCAAAAAATTATAATGGGCTTACGGAGATTTAGTGCTTTGGAACAAATAACAATTTTTTCTCATTTTGTTAATTTATTTTCAAAAATAGAAAATCGTACAACCAATTATTGGTTCTTCATTTAATTACTATTTTTCAGTAATAAATATTAAGCTATACTCCTTAGTAGTAGTCATATGTACAAGAGATGTTCGGTCACTAAAGATAGTCTTTATTTATAGAAATCAAACATACACCAAACAAATGTGGATATTGTAAACTTCTTTTCAACGGTAATATTGTGGGAGACCTGAGTTCTCGGAAAATAGGCCATTACGAGCTTATTTTACTAACCCTTGGCTTTCCCTTTATCTCATTACTCTTTTCCCCTATTTCCACCCCTTCCCGTTCACTGAACCTTTTTTTATTCTTCTACCATCTCTGCTTTACTCTGCCAGCAGTCTGTATCCCGCATTCTAAGGTGGGCCGCCATTATCTCGTTCTCTCTTTATACAAGTAGAGAGAGTTGGTTGTCTTGGCAGGATCTCTAGTGCTGCCGTCGGTGTTATCCTCATTGCCACAAATCCAGAGATAAGCTAATCTTCGGATTTTTGACAACTTGAGGGAAGCGGTGTTTCACTGTATGCCACCAAACCACTGAATCGTACTGAATTGCAGGTCCTATCATCGCCGTTTGCAGCCAATACAAAATGCCTTTTTTTCCACCACCAGACGCAATTGCTAAAAAGGCGCTATGGACTTTTTGACTATTCTATTAACATCTCATACAAGTGCTAAAGATCGTAGGTACATTATAGGTGTCCTAGGAGGTGCCATATTTATCTTTTCGTGAAAATTATTATCGCAGTCTTAGATGGGTTTCCTAGAGACAATTTTCATCGTACCACCAGGCCTCTTTCGCACACGACTCTCAAAATTCGGCCAGTTACAAAGTACTATCCCATTGTCTTCATATCTCCTCTCCTCGACTCCATCCATCTTTACAGATGAGTGGTGATTATGGTTATTAGTTCTCTGTAACTCTTCTGATAGTGTTGCGCCAACGTTCTCTGTTGCCGGTATTCCTTACTGCCTGTTCAACATTGGTATTCAAACGAGTTTCTATTGTGTCAATCCAGCGAGTTGGTGACCTTCCTCTCCTTCGTTTGCCGTTAAGTTTTCCTTGGACCATGAGCTTTTCGAAGTCATCTCTGCGAGTGATTCGGTATATTGGCATATATAGTGGCAGAGAGCCTCTGGTTAGGTTTTATTTCATTTAATATGGAAACATTTGTTCTACGTGCTGTCCATGGAACTCTGAGCATTCTTCACCACACCCACATTTCAAAGGCCTCTCTGCGCCGACGGTCAGCAGTCCGGACCGTCCAAGTTTCGCAAGCGTATTTAAATATAGAGAATACCAGAGTTTGAACAAGGTTAATTTTGGTGTTACGTGTAATATTGTGACTTCTCCAAATTTTCGATAGTTGGTTCATTGCTGATCTGCATAATTGGATTCGGCGGCGAATTTCGGGCTTGCAGTTGCCGTCGTTGGTTATAAGTGCTCTCAGATATATGAGTTTTTCTACAACTTCATAATTGCCTATGCTACCGATATTATTAATATTACTTAATAATCATAATTTTAGTTTGTGTGTTATTTATTTGAAGGCCGTGTTCTGCACTGATTCTTTCAAGTCTCCCCAATAGCATAACGCAAATTAGAGATCTGTTGACCGCCTATAGAGATTTCTGCATCCCAGTCTTCCAGAACTTGCCACATAATATATTCACTATAGATGTTGTATAAGATAGGTGACAACACACAGCCTTGTCTTACGCCTTTTTGTATTTCTGTATTTTGTCTTCATATACTTGCACGTATAATCCGTTTGTAGCTAGCTTCTCCAAGAGGTCATCCACGATCAAACACCATAGATGAGGTAATAGACAGCTGCCCTGAAGATACCCTCTCCTCAACCCGATTTTGGCTTCATAGCCACCTGCCTCTACACAGGTTTTCCAGTGCATTTTATGTATCTGGCCTGTAGCGATGCAGTTCCTCTAAAGGGAATTACAGATTGTAGTCGAACGCTTTTCTATGTAAAAGACCACTGCAACAGGTACCTATTTATAGTGAAGTGTTTCCTCTATTTCACATTACGGCGTGGAGTGCCGTTTCGGTGGATCTTGTCCTCTGGCATGCATATTGGCTCTCCTGGAAATGATGTGCAATAAATACTTTAACGAGTAGGTACCTAACCATAATCTTTTCCAACGTTATCGTTTGAAACAAGGTAAAGATTTTGCGTCGTTCTCTCCATTTTAGATATAAAGACCACTCGACAAATCTCTATAAAGGAGTTTCTTGTAATGTTTTTCTTCCTGAAGGTCGACGTCGACAGCAAACCATTCACCCAAGCAAAAAAGCAACCCAAAAAATGTTAATCAGAAGGAGTCAGGTCAAGAGTGTGGTCGAGAATCACCCAATTGCGTATTTGATGTCAGGTCCTCGTCTGGTTTGCGGGAAGTGGTCTTGTGCTGTCGTACATCAACCTGAAGCCATCCGTTGATCTGCCTCTTCGCTTCTATCAAGTGGTTTAGATAGTTTTTCCATAGTTGCATACACAAATCAACGACCGAGCTAACTTTTAATGTGGGATATGCTTGGATCAGAACTGATAGTTCATGACTGTTGTGCGTAATTTTGAAACGCACGTAGCCACACTGGTTACATAGGTAGTACAGATGTGCATTTTAATCGCCTGCTAGTTTCAGCCTGATGGATTCAATGTAAGTGACGTAACTGCCTAAACGTACCTTAGTGGTCATGTACCTATGGTATATTCATTTCTGGGTAAAGGGTCGCATTAAAAATGAACTGAGTTTTGTTATACCAAATAAAATACACAAAGTCTGTTTGAAAAATTTATTTCAAATACACCTATTATATTTGAGTTGTATACCGTTCCAGTTCCAACTACTACGTAGCGTAACCTCCCTTGCGCATAATACGAGGCTCGTTCAACGGAAACCCGTATTTGATCAATTTAGCCTTGAAAACAAATGCAATAATTCAAATTACGTTTGTTAATGTTAATAGTGTTTGTAACCAACATATTAATAAATTTCTGGGATGTAAATTTGATTCTGACTTTTAAAACTTCGATTTTGATATGGCGATTGTTGTTGAAAATCCGTCCAAGTTTGATCAGCGTGCGGTCCTACAATTTTTTTTATGCTGAGGGTGGGCAGCTATTGCAGATTCATACGCGAATGCAAGCAGTGTATGGAAATACATGTATTGCGTAACTGTGAAGGAATGGTGACGAAAATTTGAGAATGGAAAAGAGGGGACTATGGATGAGCGCGACCAGGTGCACGGTATACCACATTAACAGAAAACAAATTGGCATGTGTGGAAGGCCTGATTAGAGAACATCGTCGAATTTCAATTAGAGATATTTCAGAAATTGTTGGTGCGAGTGTAGGATCTGTCCATAGCACTGTTCGTAATCTGAGCTACAGCAAAGTTTGTTCGCAATGGATTCTTCGTCTCTTGCCTAATGAACAAATATGCTTGCGAATAGGCTTATCTCCACAACATCTCACAGACTATAGTCAAAATGGTGATGACTTTCTTCTGTGAATAGTTGCTGGTGACGAAACTTGGTGCCATTACTACGAGCCATCCAGTAAGTTATCGTCGATGCAGTGGAAACATTCAAGTTCACCACCACCACCACCACCACCGAAGAAGTTTAAAGCACAACTTTCTGCAGGCGAGGTTATGTTAACAATTTTTTTCGACCATGAAGGACCCTTTTTGATGGAGTTTAAAGAACCTGTAGTAAATGTCAATGCAAATCTGTACAATGAAACATTGAACAAGCTTCATCAAGCGCTAAGACGGAAACGTCCAGGAAAACTTACGCGGGGGGTCATTTTGCTTCACGATGATGCTAGGCATCATGTTGCTAATGTGGTAAAAGACACTTTTCAGCGAAAGAGTTGGAGGGTTTTAGAGCATCCACCCTATAGCCCGCATCTATTGCCTTGCGATTTCCATATTTTTGGACAGCTGAAAATGGCGCTAAAAGGTCGGCATTTTGAGTCTGATGCAAAGTACAGATAGTTGTGGAAGACTTCTTCAATCAGCAGCCACAAGAATTCTATGAGCAGGGTATACGTCGGTTAGCAAAACAATGAGATAGGCGCCTTAACTGTGGCGGTAATTATTTGTAATTTGTAATTGTAATTAATTGTTGAATAATTTTTTTATAAAGCAAAGATGGGTTTCAATTGAACACACCTAATATATCTGCTGTAATCTATGCAACACACTGAAAGTCTTGCTTCCGTAATGCAAATCACATAAATCAATAAAAGGGTAAGCACTTAGATGCCAAGCAGAGTTTAAAAAAATATGTATGTAATTTTTTAATGCATAAATCCTCGATTTCAACAAATAGAATGAATCGAAAAAATATTTGGTTGTCTCATTCTAAGTTCTAATTTGTTAATCCATAGCAAATACTCTTACAACGTTTAAAAGAAAGATCGATTTATTGTAATGCAACAGATGGAAATTTATAAAAATTGATCAGGAAACCTTTCTTAAAACATGGTTTTCTCCAATTGGAAGCAATATTTTCTAATAAATGGTCCCAGATGATATTCCGATAGAGGACTGAGCATATCGGATCCTATATGTAGAGTCAATAAACTTTTTTGTTGCATTTCCAAGAAATGTCTTCCATTTGTCACAATTTAATGTGATCACACCGTATATCACGTTCTCGCAATAACATTTTCACGAGTGATTCAATTTACTGTGAAAAGTGAGAATTGTTTGAGAGAAAATTTGCCTTAAAGAGAGAAGCGAATTTTCGTGTCACTTTCCGCGCTGCTCTTTTCTAGAAGCTTCGCTTCACTTCGAAGGTTTCAAGTTATTATACCGTGTATTTCTGATAAAAGCCGTGTATGTCAATATGTACAAAAGCATTAAAAAGTGCAACACATGAATAGATGTGAATACGAAGGCATCGAAGCATAATCTTTACACATTCACGACATATTGTATCAGGGGAGTCTGGGTTCAGGAACCGGAAACGGAGTCTACGGAGAAACTTTTACTTTGAATGAAAGATGACCAGGAGACAAAAAACAAATGCGGTATTTTGAATGTAACTTTTAAATTTTTTAGTAGGCAAACTTTTTAAGTTTAACTTGCCAAGAGGTTAATTGATATGTAAGCATCCCAATTATATTAAGAAGGCAGATTCCTTAGTCATTTAATTACAAATGATGTGGACATTGAATGTCAAATGTAAGGCAGTTTTAACACAATCAGCTTTGAATAATAGAATAGCACTTAAAAAAATCGAAATTTATAATAAACACATAGAAGTACAACTTTGAAAACTGATTTCAAAACCAAATAAGTTACTAGAAACAACTAACTGAACCTGTGGGCTACTTGTCAGGTTTTTTGTATAGTTTTCTTTAAAATATTAATAAATAACCTGTATTGAAATGTAAGATATCCACTGAATATAAAATTTTATGTAGAGAAGAGCTAATCGAGTACCTTATATATTTTTATGAGATTTCTCTTCCTGTCTCTCTTTTTAATACAGATTATTTCATTCTTCAGCGTGTTGTATTACTCTTCATCTGTAACTACTCCCTTGCTTAATTTGCATATGTGTATTCCTCTGGACGTTTTCTCCATTTCTCATTTTGTATCTGCTTAATTCATGATAATGATGATTGTGCTAATAGAATTTTCCAAATATATTCAGTGACATGGAAATCGCAACCCCAAGAAGGGGTAGGAATTTTTTGACCAAACTTGGCAGAAACATTTAACTACTAAAAGGTAGCAATTGATTAGAATTTCACTCATAATCCATGATCCATTCAAGTGATAATGGTTTATCTGCCAGTTTTTTCCAACAATTTTATCACGTGTATGTTTTGCGAGATTTTGTTCAGTTCTTTATTGCATTCGCTTTTGATCGTTTGTTTTGAGGGTGTGATCATGCCTAGAGTGCGCCTACGTGGAAATTATCGCCAATTAAGCGAATTCGACAGAGGTAGTATTGTTGGTTTGCGCGAAGGTGGTTTTTCGTTCAGAGAAATTGCAAATCGCCTTAACCGGAACCAATCCGCCGTCATGCGCTGCTATCAGGCATGGACTAGGGAGAGTCAGGAACGTCGCAGAAGAGGAACCGGGGGGCGAAGAAGAGCAAATGAGGAGCAGGACCGTGATCTTCGACTTATGGCAACAAGAGACCGATTCTCTAGTAACAGAACAATTGCCGATCAATGGTTAGCTAACGAACCTGTAACCCTTCGAACGGTTTACCGCAGAATCAGAGCTTTCGGCTGGCAATCCTATCGGCCACATCTTGTGTTACCACAACGGCTCAACACCGACAGCAACATTTGGAGTGGTGAAGGTTGTGACTGCACTGGAACCTAGAGTGGCATAGGGTGGTGTTCAGTGATGAATCCCGATTCTGTTTGGGGATGCTTGATGGCCGTATTTTATGTAGAGAGAAGCTAATCGAGCACCTTATATATTTTTATGAGATTTCTCTTACTGTCTCTCTTTTTAATACAGATTTTTGTATTAGTATTTCATTCTTCAGCGTGTTGTATTACTCTTCATCTGTAACTCCCTTGCTTTATTTGCATATGTGTATTCCTCTGGACGTTTTCTCAATTTCTCATTTTGTATCTGCTTAATTGAAGATAATGATGATTGTGCTAATAGAATTTTCCAAATATATTCAGTGACATGGAAATCGCAACACCAAGAAGAGGTAGAGATGTTTTGACCAAGCTTGGCAGACACGTTTAACTACTAAAAAGTAGCAATTGATTAAAATTTCATTCATATGGATCAAGTGATAATGGCTTATCTGACAGTTTTTTCAGTTTTTTCTAACAATTTTAACACGTGTATGTTTTGCGAAGTTTTGTTCAGTTCTTTATTGCATTCGCCTTTGATCGTTTGTTTTGAGGGTGTGATCATGCCTAGTGTGCGCCTACGTGGAAATTATCGCCAATTAAGCGAATTCGACAGAGGTCGTATTGTTGGTTTGCGCGAAGGTGGTTGTTCGTTCAGAGAAATTGCAAATCGCCTTAACCAGAACCAATCCACCGTCATGCGTTGTATTATCAAGCATGGACTAGGGATGGTCAGGAACGTCGCAGAAGAGAAACCGGGGAGCGAAGAAGAGCAAATGAGGAGCAGGACCGTGATCTTCGACTTATGGCAACAAGAGACCGATTCTCCAGTACCAGATGAATTGCCAAACAATGGTTAGCTAACGAACCTGTAACCCTTCGAACGCTTTACTGCAGAATCAGAGCTTTCGGCTTGCAATCCTATCGGCCACATCTTGTGTTACCACAACGGCTCAACACCGACAGCAACGTTTGGAGTGGTGTAGGTTGTGAATGCACTGGAACCTAGAGTGGCATAGGGTGGTGTTCAGTGATGAATCCCGATTCTGTTTGGGGATGCTTGATGGCCGTATGAGGGTCAGACGAACGCGTGGGGAACGTCGCAATGTTGAATTTTCTGCTGCGAGGCATGTGCACCAAAGTGTGGGGATTATGGTATGGGGTGCTATAACTTATGGGAGTAGGTCGCGTTAGTTATTCATCCGAGGCAATATGAACGCCCAGCGATATGTGGATGAGGGGGTAGAACCCCATATTCTTCAATTTCTTCAGCAGTTGGAAGTACCACTTTTCCGGCTGCATAATGCCCGCCCCCATATTGCAAGACGTTCTATGGACTGATTTGCAGAGGATAATGTCAATCTCATGCCATGGCCACGCCGATCTCCCGATCTTTCGCCCATCGAGCGTGTTTGGGACCTTATGGGGAGAAGACTGAGGAACTTGCTGCATCCACAATACACAATACCTCAAGAGGAAATGGAATATCTGCTAGAATCGATGTCACGAAGAGTGGGGAAGTGTGTAAGCAATAGGGGGGGACCAACTCATTATTAATAAAAATTATGTTTATATTTTCTTCTTTTTCTTTAAAATTTTAATAAATTGCTACGTTTTAGTAGTTAAAGGTTTCTGCCACGTTTGAATAAAAAATTCAATACCCCTTCTTGGTGTTGCGATTTCCATGTCACTGATTATAGTTTGCAAAAAATATCGTTCATTAAAGTGTCCCGATAATATTTGTTATTGTTGGTATTTTTATATACAGAGTATTCTACGAGGTAACTGCTTGTGTGTTTATCAGTTTCCAGACGTTGATTATTTTGTTAAAATGCATTTACTGATCAGTACTTTAAATAGTGTTCTTTATTTCTATCTCAAAGTAAATTCCGTTTTAAATATTATTTAAAATTATTTAACTATCCTAATTTTGTTAACAAATAATTCAGCTCTGTCGAGATGTAAGTAAAGTATTTTGTACGCATGCATTAACATTAGAAATCATTTAAATGTTAATTATGTAAAATAATAGGTCGAAGTAAAACTGTACTTATTTTTTCCGATAATGAAACCTCGACTGTAAAACGTTTGACTGCACACACG
The DNA here is from genome assembly GCA_014611495.1 of Limonius californicus. Classification (NCBI taxonomy): domain Eukaryota; kingdom Metazoa; phylum Arthropoda; class Insecta; order Coleoptera; family Elateridae; genus Limonius; species Limonius californicus. The sequence continues at coordinate 11,345 of JABXWE010036867.1, forward strand.
TACTTTAAATTCGGGAATGTTACTTTAATATCGGACTGCTGAGCTCCAAGTAAAAAATATAATAGGTAATATTAATCGATTTAGTTCGATAGACCTTGCGATATTTGTTATGCCACATTTACTGCCAAGTTGACTGACCTAATTGTGAAACTTTATTTCTCTATAAAAAATAGCGCAATCCTGTGATGTGAAACTTGGAACGAGTCTTTTTATCTAATTTAAATTAAAATTCCACAACTGAAATTATTGTTGCTAATTATCTGAACAAGTGTCATAATTATATTACCAAACAGATCGGCCTTGTGGAAATTGAACATATAAAATTTCTAAGTCTAAGTCTTACCGGTGAAATCTGTTGTCGTTATGCTAAGTTGGTGCGCCTAGCTTAACAAGAATACAGCTGTACAGTGTATAACTCAATTTCCTTGCTAAGATCTACATGTGCCATTTATGTGATGCACGCTTTTAAGTTCCATTTATTGAGAAGATATTTGGGAAATGTATAATTTGAGACCAATGAGAAGATAAAATGTTTAATATATAGATTTTCATAGGCCGTATGTACAAAACGACTCAATTTATTTACATAAGTATGCACAAATCATCATATTTCACCATCTATTCATTCCCCATTTATTATTATACTATAATATTCTTAAGGGACTATTTGTAGTGATTCTAAAATGTAAACATGTGTGTTTGTCACTTTCTAAAGAATATTTATTTTACGCGGTACATTCTCATAAAAGCGATTCCAAACACTGTATTTTCCGAAAGTAGTTATCATTAGTACACTTTCTGAAAGTGTACATTCCAAAAAGCAGGAAAGTGCTTACTAAAAGCACATTTCTGAAGTTCATACTCTACTAAAACGCACGAGGTGTAATTCTCTATTCTCTTGTGGTATTTGATGTCTGGGTTTTGAAGATGAATTTATTTTTATTTGCGGAGCAAAACTCAACACGCGTGTTTAATTATTCGTGCGACTAACGCTATTAGGTAAAGACGCTTTAGGAGGTACATTTTTAATTAGAACGTTATAGAAAGCGTTTAGTTTTATAACGTCTAGAAGGCTGTTATACGATGCTGCTTAACAATTATTGTTAATACATTTACCAGTAACAAATGTTAAATGATCTAAAATACATAGACTATTCATTTCCATGAAATAAAATTAATACAAATGTTTCGTTGTAAAGCAACATCTATTGTTTTAGTTGAAAAACTAGGTCATTGAATGTTAATACATAATTTTTCTTCTTCTTTTTCGAAACAGTGCTATAATAAAATAATATCTGTATACTAGAACCACTTGACGTTTCTATGCCGCCGTCACGATAATGAATGTGCAATTGGCACCGGAAAACGGTAAAACAATATATTTGCTGAAACCGGTCTAGGTACCTGCCCCTTCTGCACTGATTGTGAAGTTATTACCTTAACAAAATCTAATCTTAAAAAAACTTCTTAAATGCCTCAGGTTCAAACTTTATCCTTAAATTAAACGTGTTACAACATTTTGTCGATTATTTAAATCATTTCAAAAATTTTGGAAACTGATTTTTTCTATAATTGGTAATTTCAAACATTTTCCACATTGAAATTATAATATCTAAGGACTAACAAATTGCCCTTAAGTCAGAATTTTCAAAACATTGTAGCCACCTCAGTTGTACAACTAGAATGTTGCATATAAGTCGATTTAAACCAAGGCTCTTTATAACAGTTTCAAAACTGTATCTTATCTTTGATGTTTTCACACATACGCGTGCGCCTTTACACACCCACGCAGACACAAATATATATTTTCTAAAATCTATTGAATATAGGCAGAGGAAATATCCACTTTTCCACTTTTCCCAACCATAATCGTCCACTGCTGGACATAGGCCTCCCTTAAATCTCTCCATCCACTTCGATCTTGTGCGGATACAGTTAGTTGCAATTCTTTTGACATCATCGGTCCATCTTGTTGGAGGTCTACCTCTACTTCTATATGCGTCTCGTCTAGGTCGCCATTCAACTATACGTCTTGTCCACCTGTTGTCTTTCAATCTTGCCACATCCCCGATCCAATTCCACTTCAGTTTAGTTATCATGGTAACAGCTGAATGACTTGTGTACGTTGTCTAATAGTAGCGTTGGGTACTCTGCCTCTTAGTGATTTCCCCAACATCGATCATTCCATTGCTGTTTGGGCTACCCGAATTTTCTTGATGGTATTTTTAATTAGCGTAAGCGTTTCGGTGCCCTACGTCAGAACTGGCAGTATACGTAGATTTATAGCTCTTCTTTTTAAGCATATCAGGATATCTGACTTGAAGATGTTCTTCATGTTTCCGTAGGCCGCCCATGTTAAGTACATATGGGAGGAAATATGGTATCACGTAAATCCCAAAATTAATTTTTGTACATCTATAAATGGTATTTCTACAGGTAAAGCCGCCTTCCCGTGGCCAAACGCCATCTGTTTCTATCTTGCGCATCTTCCTCCTCTAGTTCCTGGTTCTGCATTGATTTCCTCATTCCTTCATTCCAGGACCGTCTTGGTCTACCCCGTTTTCGTCTTCGGGGGTGGTGTCCATCTATAAACTCTTGAGGCCATCTGTTCTCATCCATGCAAAGGAGGTGACCAAACTATTTTAATCCTCTCATCTCTATTCTATCTATTACCGTCTGTTCTGCATGCATTTTCCTTTTAATGTATTGATTAGGACTGTGTTTCTCGGTAATATACCTGCACTGCGCCTTAGCTAGTCCATTTCTATTGTATTGAGTTTCTTCTGATTATCTGCTTTGAGTGTCCAGATTTCCGATCCGTAGCCTAACCCAGACTCCACCAAAGACTTCCCTATATGTTTCTTTGTTGTATTCGATATGTGCTTATCCCACCAGACAGAGTTAAGACATCCGACAATCTTTTTGCTTTGCTCAATTTTGTTAGTAATTTCCGCTGAACCCATTCCTTCATTAGTAATTATATTGTCAAGATATTTAAATTGATCGACTTGCTGTATAGTTGTGTTATCATCAATTAGTATGGGGAACTTAGCTATGGAATTAACTATTAGGTATTCAGTTTTATTAGTGTTAATCTTTAAACCGCACTTCTCATATGCTCGGAATAGTCTTTGAAGCATAAACTCCAAGTCGTACGCGTGCTGAGCGATGACTACTTGGTCATCAGCAAAATTCAAGCTAAACAAACAGCGGCCCGCATTGGGTATACCCATTCCTCCAACTCTGTTTTCCAGTCTTCAAACGCACATTCAAGATATATATTAAATAGGAGAGGTGACAAACTACAACTTTGTGTTAAACCTTTAGTTGGATAAATCGGGTGTGATAGAGTACCTTTCTGTTTAATGATGCTTAGCCCTCGATAATTATTTTGTCGTTTCTGTCTACTTTCTTGTACAGAGACATTAGATGTGAGACTCTCCATTGATCTTTATTGCTTCTCTGTCTTCTATTAGAAGCAATTTAAAGTGGAACTCCCATTTCTCTATTTTTATTGGTGTTACCGTGTTTCTGTTGTTGTTATTACCTTTTAGGTATTTTAGGCATCGCCATACTTCCGTTGATCTAGCCCCTCCTATTAGACTATAAATTTCTTGGCATTTTCTCTCCCACAACAGATTTTTTTCTTCATTTATCTTACGTCTGGCTATCCTATTCTGTTCTTTATATTCCTGCCAGAGTTAAATAGTTTGATTGGCTAACCATTTATTGTACTTTTAGTTTTTCCTTTTTACTGCGAGTTGTATGTCAGCACTCCACCAGATCTGATTGGGTTTCTTCCTATGTGTTGTTTCGCCCAGAGCTTCCTTTGTAACTTGATGGATGGTATCAGTGATGTTCATATGTTCCCTTTCCACATCTTCGTTAATATCTTTATTCATAAGAAGTCCAGTCAGACGTCGCCGGTAAAGGCCACGTATACTTTCTTGTTGGAGTAAGTGTAAACTATGTTTAGGTGAATCCTCTTTTTTATCGTTGTTCTATTGCATTCTTCTCTGGTCGTTTTTGGCCCCGACATATTTGTATCAGGATTTTAGCCGCCCCTAAATAGCGATCAGAGCCGCAATTGGAATCTCGATTTACTCTTACATCTGACACTGTTACGGTTGATTTTTGTTTGGATATAACGTAATCAATTATTGACTTCTCATTGAGACTTGGCCTTTCCCATGTATATTTATGAATACTTTTGTGACTAAAGAAGGAATTCGTTATTTTTAATTCGTACTGTTTACATAGATTGTAATTCTAATTTGTGTACATTCCTCATATATTTCTCTAACAGTTCTAAATATTACAGTATTCATTTAGAATTTTTAAATGTTATTTTCGGAATAAGAGTATATGGAAACATACCCCATGACAACGTGCAGCTGCTCAATGGATTCAACCTAAATAAATAACTGGGGGTAAAAGTGGCATAATATCGAATGGCTGAAGTGTAGTAAACATAGTAAACGTCTCTGTCTGATAACCACTATACAGAAAGCCCTTCCTTAAGAACTACCTTCCTTGAGATTTCGGGTATCTAATTTTACTGTATAAACTACGGGAGCAGCGTGGTGGACA
>JABXWE010036871.1:0-17189 GCA_014611495.1 Limonius californicus
TGTTAAATTTTCTTGTAGAATTCTTTAAAAATAACCACCCAATTTTGTGAATTTTTCAGATTTTGTTAAAACTTTTTTTAAATTTCCAGATTTCTTTTAAATTTTAGCGGATTTTCGTAGATTTTTTTTGGAACTTTGTTGTCTTCGGTGACTTTGTTGTTGATTACGTAGTATTCTTTTGTTTAGAATCCAGTGCCGTACCGTGTTTGAATTTTGTAGAATTTTTTTTTTGATATTTTTGTTACCTGTCCCGGAATTTCGCGAAACTTTCCCATATTCTCGTATCGTTTGCAGGTTTTTTTTAGTTTGTTCTCTTTTCGTTTTGTTTGGTTTGCTTTGTTAGTTTTTTTTCGTGTGCTGTCGTTTATTTTCGTATACTTGTCCTGTCGTTTCGTTTACTGAAGTTTCTTGTTGTTTATTTTTCGTTTCGCTCTCGTTTATCTTCCGTTTTTGACATTTTTGATTGTTTTTGAGATTTATTTTGTCGTTTTCTTTCGTCTTTATGATTTTTTTTTAATCAAGGCATTTGGTGTGTCGAATATTTTGAAGTCATTTTATTTTCGTTATCGCCTATCGCATCTTGTTGAGTTAATTCCGTTATCGTCTCGTTACCGTTTCGCTATCGTTATCGTTGCCATTTTGCCCTGAGCGTTATCGCTGCCGTTATGCCCTTAACGCTATCGCTGCCGTTATGCCTTTAACGTTACCGTTACTGTTTCTGTTGTCGTCTCGTTAGCGTTTCCGCTGCCGTTCTGCCCTTAACGCTACCGATACCTTTTCCGTTATCGTTCTCGTTTTCGTTTGCCGTGTTGCCGTTAGGCAGATCATCGACTACTGTCGGATTTAACGGTCTTGTCTTTCGTCTTCAAGGTTTTCGTCGTGGTTCAATTCCACAGTTCTTTTTTCGACTACCAATTTTGCCTTTATTCTTCGCTTCGTACCTTGAAACCCTTTTGGGCTTGTTACGTTTGATGACTCCGTTTGTTGTGAGGCTACCGTGATGTGCTGATCCCGTGACGCACAGAACGCTCTCTTCATTTGGTTTTCGTTAGTCGTCTTCAAGTCCCTTGTCCCTAAACTCTTCCCCGAGTTGTATCGGCAGGTTGGACGGAACCCTGCTCGGGTGTAAGACTTTCCCGATTGTGACTTTATTTACCCGGATTTGACTTTTGTGTGAATGTATGATAGTCTGATGATGGTCTTCTCTTCTCTTTGGTTTTCTTCTTCGTTTTTTCACTGCGTTCTGAAGCCTCTTTGTTGCCTGATCACCAACAACCATCCCCTGTCTTCTTCTTCGTCCTCTTTCCGCCCTCTTGTCTCTTGTGTTTCGGTTGGGTCTTTCCCCAATCTTACGTGGTCTGCTGTGATGGGGTGGGCATCGTTCCGCAGCAGAGGGGTTATTTTCGTCGATATCTTTGGGTTGGGTTTGTTCGTTGTGTTGTGGTCTTCACTTGATTTTAGATTTTCTTTTCGCTACCTTCTCGTTTTTATGTGTTCTTTTCGTTTTGGTTTTGTTCCTCGATTTTCTCTTTCTCAAGAGAATTTCGAAGAAATTCTCTTCAAGAAAGGGGGGTGTCATGTGATTTTTAAAATTTGCCGCTACACTTTAATTCCGTAATTCATTTGCCGCTTCGTAAGAATTGGTATCGTCGTTTTGATTGAATTCTTATTCTGGATTACTATTTTCGGTATTTTGTTTTGTCTTTCGAAGTTCGAGAAATGTATCAATGGCTCCTTTGTGTGGAATCTGCGGACTTTGGTTTTCTCGCGCGAGACCTCGAACGCTTCTGGGAATTCGGAGCGTCAACAACAAATTATTTTCCAGAACATTCCATATGATTTCGTCAGGTTGTGCAATATCATTTGGGGAGAAGTGCAGGCCCCATTGCTTCTTGGGGCAGTCCATTTTTAGATCTTGAGGACTCCGGTTGTCCGAAGCTCGATCAATCGGCAATCGTAATGACGTAAAGTGCTGCAGGGGCGGCTCGGTTTTTTTGTGAGGGGTATCATTAATGTGTGTTCCGTTTCGCTGTTTCGCTGTTGTACCAAGGGGTATCTAACAGACTGTCGGCTATTGCCGGATTAATGGGAACAACTTGATTCAACCCCAGAAAAAGGCAATTCTTTGGAGAATTGACAAATCGCCTTTCGGCGGATCAACATCGACTTCAAAACCCAGCTCCCGTTACTCTGCGGCTTTTGTACCATCAAGGAGTCCCGTTTCCGGTATCAACTCTGCTCCGAAGAACGTGGTCTTCTTGCTCTTCGATTTGTTTGGACCCTGCATCTGTTTGTGCCTACAAAATTCAAGGTAAAAACTTCCAGCTTGGTGTTTTTTTGTGAAGCAAAACTTTCCGTGTAACTTGCGAAAATCAAACGTGTTGACCTGCTTTTTTGGTTTTATTGATAAAAATATTAACAGTGACCTGAAGCCACTGTTTGTTTTGTATAAATTATATACAGACGTTCATTTTATGCTATTATTTCTGTAAACTTGCGCAACTGGGCTACGCAGTTATTGAAACCATTTAAATGTAGCGTTGGCACCAGCGGCGTAGAGTTGTGTGCGAACGTTCGAAATTATTACTGTTTGTGTTTTACGTTATAAAGTTTCCTATCGTTGATATATATTTTTGTATGTTCTGTGCCATTTTTGACAGTTCATTATATGAGTGTTAAAATTCCGCATGTCTTTTATTACTGTGTTTTGAAGTATCTGTGTAAGGATTTTGCAAGCTTTAAGATCTAGGTGAAGGCACAATTAAAGGTAGGTTCCATTCACGTGAGCTGCTGGTTTCTCGACCTTCCCCGAGGACCTACAAAACCAGCTGGATTTTGGAAGGTGGCGCCCACTTATTTTGACTTGCCCTGTACACAACTTGAAGCATTTTCTCGATAAGAAATTTTTAGCGAACTCCCCCTACTCCCCTGAGCTAAGCTGTAGGCCCTTTTTTTGTTGCGAATCGTCGAAAAAGCTCGATTGGCGCGTAACAAACAATTTTAAAAATAGCTCCCTAGCCGATCGCCATAGCAAAGATCTGTTTGCGCTATTGTTACTTTCTCAAAAAAAGAGCCCGAGACTGCTTAGTTAGTTTTTTGATATCTGTCATGGTTTCCGAGATACCCTGCAAAAACATCAAAAATGAGACACCCTGTACAGGCATTTAATATATTCTATTGGTAACTCTCACAATCTAATATTACTTTAAGGAATGTTGATATTCAAAGCAGGGTTGTCTCTTTCTGTATTTTAATTCGCATAGGGTAATATACACGTATATATTTTTTGGTAATAACGTTAGCTGGAAGTGCCTGATTTTATATTGCATATATTTTTAAGTTGGTTTTAATTAATAACTTTTTAAAATTGCTTCTTTGATATATATAGAAACAAAATTTGAGGTTTCGAAAAATTTCAATATATTTTTATCCACTCAGACAACTTCCACAAACGAATGTATACTTAAAATATTATAATCTATTAAAAAAAATTATTATATGTTCCCTATATCTATCGTATCTGAAAATTAAAGTTAAAATTTTAGTTAAGAATCAGAAGATGTGTTAAATTATTTTACAAACGAAGGTCCCTAACAAAATGTAAACTCGTTTTTCTGCATTAGTGCAATTATACTACTGCGAGCAAGTAGGCTGTCGAGGAACGCATGGCGAGCAACTGTCTTGGCGAGCATCTATCCCAGCCAGAAATCGACAATCGAGCAATCCGTGGCTAGCAAACGGCGGCGAACAGACGGCGGCGAGCAAATGGCTTAAAACTAGCCGTATACAGCAACTACAGGACATAGCCTAAGAAACTATCCTGCTATTTCAGCTTTGATAGTGTTTAGATTAGTGCTTGACTACGAATTTTCTATTACTTAGATATGAGTTTAGGATTTTATAGTAATGGAGTGGCTCATTGTTTTTCAATTTATAACACAAGTCGTCATGCTAGACTGGGTCTGGGTCTTTCTTTATTTGATTGCCGATACTATGAACTTGCTATTTCTATTGCTATTGTGCACCTTTTGTTACAAATTCAAACTCTGATGTTTAGGAATTGGCTTCTTTTCTTCTGGTATCGGTTTTAGTCTTTTTGGGAATAGTTTTCCTAGAAGTAGAGTTGTACTAGTAAGACTCTGATAGATGTGTATGGTGTCATATCACTATGGTGTTGGCCAGGTTTGAGTAACAGAAGAATTTGCGCAACTTTCCATTGATTGGGGAAGCATGCTAGCCTTAATACTGCATTGAATAATATCTTAATCATTTTTGGCATGTATTTGTTGTTCCGTGGAGGGCATTTCCTGTGATGAAGTTGTATCCTTATGCTGTTATCGTATTATTTATTTTTAAGATGACTCTTCAAATTCTTGAGTTTGGATTTCTAAATAGGCAAGTCCATTTGGGAGGGTGTTTCCAGAAAGCTTAGCGTTTAAATGCGAACGCACTGGCCCTTTCATCTCCGCAACATTTTCCATTTCTGTCTTTAACTAGTGGTAGTGATATCTGCGACCGTTTTATTTTTCTTGTTGCTTTCCACAGTGCGTAATCAGCACCTTTACATTTTAAATATTCTTGTATAGCTTGATTGTTGAGATTGAGAAGTAGTGTCTTAAGATCTTTACACTTAAAATACATGGGTTCCTTGGCATCATGGCATACTACTTTAGCAGCAAATCTTTAAACGAAAACAAGAAGACAGTCCTAACAAACATACATTCGCAAATGCATAGTTTCGGTGATAAACACTGATTAATACAAATTTTATAAGTAATAAATGACTAACTACAGTAAGCTGCTATAAAAGATGTTTAATATGGCTACCATTTGTTTTAACGAATGTACTAACTCTTCTGAACGAGCTTCGCATTCGTACACAAATTGCGAGAACTTGTGCGACTTGATTAAAAGATTTGTTAATTGCATTTATTAAATCAACTAAGTAGATCCTGTATAGGTCAATAACCCCGTATGCAAAAATGAGGCGGATTCAGATCTGGTAAACGAGGCGGCCATGACACAGGAACACCTCGCCCAATTCACATGCGGAATGTTTCGCTCAGTAGTTTCTTACTTCTTTGACTTTTGGACCCACGTTGGGCGCCAAAAATTATTGCTGTTGTAGGCCCCCAAAGCAAAAATAAATAAATAAAATTGTATTTATGATTTATTATTATTATCTAAGTTGTTGCGCCTAAATTAATACTCTGATGAATTATCCCTCCTGGGATAATTTGCTTTACATCAAATAAATTAAATCTAAAATTGCGCTTAGAAATCTTCGATTAAAACTAGACGATTTCCACAAACAGCTGTTTTATTCTTAAACTTAATGTTTTAAAATGCTGGAAAATCAAAGTGCTGTATGATCTCCGATTCCAGAACTACAGTGGAAGATGACTAAAGGTTGAAGCATGTAATACTAAATGAACCGATGTCATAAGAGAAATCAATAAAATTTTACCAAACTATGTGGATTTCTTCATTTACGTATGAACAAACAAAGAAATCAAAAGATCGATTGAAATAGTTAATAGCGATTATCATAATATTTACTGCACTTGAAATTCGTCCACCTTTATTTGTATGCACCGGTATTCTTCTAAAATTGTCACAACTGTTGCTGAAATTAGTTGGCATTGTTGCTGTTGGTAGCTTGCATATGTTCGAACGCCCACCTATTGTTGTAAATATATCTCGAAAATCTCTTGGAAACTCCAAATTAGGCTTTGCACCCTCGCCGATAGGTAAATAGAAAACTTTGGATCATATATTCAGATCTTGTTTATTATTAAACTTATTCCATAACATTGTTTGTTCAATAAAACGTTGGATATCATAAACATAATCTTGCATTGAAAATTATAAACACCATAATTTTTTTATTAAATTTGTAATTAATCAACTTTATTTTAATATTATGTCACGTAGATGTTCCTTTTTAAAATACACTTTAGAAGTATAATAATTATATCCGTCGAGGTTATATATTTCAAATGTAATAAACTTCTATTGCAGTGATAGAAAAATTAATGTTTCAAACCTTGTTGACATCCAGGTACGTATTTAGTATCGATTAATAAAAAATTATTGAAGAAACAGAAGATATCTGCTGAAGCTAAGCACGTCAAATTCCTAATCGGATCTTGAAAATACGTTTTGCAGAAAAGCATATTCGGTCACAGAAATGTTTCAAAACTACCACCGATTTATAAACAACAATTCATAACTGGATTTCCAGGTATAAGCAACATATTTATAATTTTATTTTAGGGAGTAGCCGAACGAGGTAACTTTCGCTCTGAAAACTAAATGAAATTAAATAAAAACTAGTGAACATATAAACCTGCTTCTTCTTCTTGGTGTCAGCTTCTCCGTCGGAGGTTGTTGATCAACAAGAAGCCTAATACTAATTTGTTGTACCGGTCGTCAAGGCAACCAACACAAATTTGAAATAGCAATGCTTTTAGCTTCAGTCTATGATGCATTTCCTTATTTCTAAAGCTAATCACAAAACAGAACACAATTGCAAAACTTAACAAAAACGGAATTATACAAATAACTTTTTTATATTTGAAATAACAGAATAACGTCCATATTGTACACGCAATTACATACGTTTTCATATCTCACACCGATGTAATCTAATGTATAATAAGCGAACAAATATATTAATTTATTAAATTTACTTATTTTTCTAAGCTAATTATTGAAAAAATATTTAAATGTGTTCTTAAAACACTCTAGAGCTAAATGGAATTACGAAAATTTACATAGGAAAAGTCCAAATTCCCGCAAACGCATATTGAGTACATATCACAAATGCTCTTTAACAAATCTGCAGATAAATAAACCACAAATAGATATGGCAAACGTTTCAAAATTACTATATTAACAAATATAACTCAATGCCACCCTGTGGTTATGAAAAATCGACATCAGACAGTAGAGCAACAAAAGAGACCCGTCGGAAATGAACAAACTGTAAGAAAATTGGTCGTCCTAAACTTAATCAAACAGTTTAGTGCAGTATATAATAATAATAGTAGCTCTAAACTTGATTAAATAGATAATACAGCAATATATATAATTTATTACATTTCTATCTCTTCACCAATATATAAAAACCAACAAGAGAATAGTTAGAATCATACATATTACTTTATTGTTTTCGTAATGTTGACCTAATTAATAGTTAAAAGCACTTAACAAATAAAACGCTGAAAAACTTTTCCTTTGTTCGAACGTTAATTTAATTCAACGCTATGTTTAGAATTACATTGCAAAATTTCTCAATCAATTTTGAGGCAAACAATTAATTAATGACCAAAGTGAACGATCTCTAAACTTTCTCGTACTTTTTATACTTTGAATATCACTTCTGCTGTTGTTTTTCTCTGTATATTAAAAACGGCCAAAGTAAAAGTTTTTTTAAAATTTACTCGTCGTTGTCTTCGAAAATTTTGAGTTACTTCATACCTTTTGTCTTCCACAGGTGTTTACGAACTATAAATATGTTGAGACTACAACAAGCCACGACCGTTTGTTTCATACTGAAATAAAATTAAAAAGCACAGTTTAGATATTATCTTAACAACTTATACAGGAACGTTAGAATTTACAATATACAACGCTGAGGAAGTAAAAACGTGTATTTAATTCCTTTTTATTTTATGGACGATTAAACTGTAAATTATTACTATTACCGTTACTACCATTAGATGATTTATTGATATTATTATATGTAAACTGTTTAAAGTAGTTTCTGCAACTTTTTGCATTAAAATATTTACCTGGTACGACACATTTGACAAAGCCATTATGAAGTTTCTGCTTATCCTCCTTATTCTAAGTTTACTTGAAAATGGTAAGACTACATATGGCTACATATACTATTAATGTCTATACTAAATCCGAACTTTTTTAACAGCCGCCAAGTCAGCAATTTATTTAATTACAATAAATTATGACATTTAATGCGGGGAACTTTTGGTGCATTAAAGTACTAAACATTAACAAGCGTAAGCAAATATTAGAAATTGTTAGAATTAGGCAGACGTAGTTTATTTTGAAGCTACTGTCTGGCCTAGTAATCTGCAGTACCTGGAAAATTTGTAAAATTGGTATTTTTCTCAGCCTATTTAGTAAAATGGTGTTAAGGCATGGCATCGCACTAGGTATAATTAATAAAACCACCCCATAGAAAAATTGTAACCTCACTTTTCAAGAACGAGAAAAGGTATTTTTGGACGATAGTTTTTGGGCGCTCCTACCCTTTCGTTCCTATCGTAACTATTTGTTTACAAAGTACTGAATCTTTTGTATTGTCGCTTTGCTAGACGTCCAAAGTCATAAAAAAGAAGAAACTTTATATTCTATAACCATCGATTGTGGGCTATTACATATGACCGAAATACCAGAATTGAAAGCGCGTCGGTTTCTCCGAAACGCGCGTCTTCTGCCTTTTTAATGTTAAAAATTAGCTTAAATTGACGGCTTCTTGGAATGTGCGTTCCAGGACGGTATTCAATGTTATGTGGTATCGGCATATACTGTTGGCTACGGATAGCCAGAGCAAACGGCTGAGTTCTGTAGGTGATCCTCTACTGCAGTGGTTTCCAAACTCTTCTAAACCGCGATCTTATTTTGGCTAAAATTTTTCTACGACCCAACTCTTGTAGTATTCAAGTCATTTAGAATCAGCCGCAAAACGGCCAACTGACGGCGTCTATTACCAAGTAGTACAATTTATTTAAATGTTCCCTGCGTTTCTGGAAATTTCTATCATATCGGGACGGTGCTAGATGACACAGGAATAATCTGGAAAATCAATTTTCCTTTACATCTTAGTCATCATTTCAAAATTGTGTGTTGTGCCGCTGACTGTGTGTTGAGTGCAATACATCGATAAAAAGTATTTAATGTAAGCACGAGTTGTACTCATTTTGTTAAAGATGGATTAATTTTTAAAATGGTCATTAGAACCTTCCGCGTGTGGCAGTGACAAGAATACACAGAAAAATAGATTGTACAACGATGAATGCTTTAAATATAGTTTTAGCGTTATTTCCTAGAAACCTCCGGGCGTATTTTGTTGAAAAGCGTTGTCAAAATTAAATATGAAGCTATCAAAGCTGTTTCGAAGATTTAGCGAAAAAAAAAAACTCAAGGAGAAAAGCCCGTGGAATCCTTTGAAAGAAAGCTAAACTCTCTCCACAATGAACATGTTATTTCGCGTTGCAAAAACCAGTAAGCCGTATACAATAGCTGAAGATCTGATTTTACCAGCAACTATTGAAATGGTGCAAATAATGGTTGGTGAAAAAAAGGCTAACAAGCTGAAAGCGATATTCATCTCTAATAATACTAGGTATCCAAAGAAGAATGAGTGTCACTGCAAAATATATTCCAAAATAAGTTGTTGAATATATTAAGAAGATTACGTACTTCTCGTTACAGATGGACCAATCCACGATATTTCTAACTGTGCTTAATTTATAGGATTTGTAGGATACAATACTGGATATGGTATTGTAGAATATATTCTATATTGTACTCCAATGGAGGTCAATACCAATAGCAAGATAACAAATACCAAGATCGGGCAAAAAGTACATTAAAGTACAATTCTTAAGTTTCAAAATCATATATTTATTTTTCAACATTGCTGCAACGGCACATGTACAGGAACAACAAATGGGCTCCATAATAATCCGCCAGAAGCGATAGGCAAATTCGCAATGACTTGCCTTTCCAGGGTTTAAAATTCCAGTGTGTTTCTTTTAAATCCGACACTTGTCGATATTTTGATATATACTTGATGTATTAACGGTCCAAGCAGATGGAATTGATAGACCGGAGTTGAAGGTTGAAGACCGACTGAAGAACCCAAAAAGATTACACTACATTGCGAAATATGGTGAAATAATTCTGGAACGATTTGACACGTAAATTCGCAGAAAGCGCCCAGTGTCAGGCGAAGATATAACATTAATCGGCAATTTCAGCCTACGAAGGGAAACTTTCAAAGGCTTTGCGAAAGTGGCTTCCATAATTCAATCTTAAAAAAAATAATCTAGGATCGACTTAAAAATGGCAATTAAAATAGAATATTGATTCCGATGAAGAGGCAATTAAAATAAAAGTTGAATTCAAATGAAGTGGCAAAATAAAATGAACATAACAAGTTGTATTTGGCTGTTCAAGCTTTTTATTTTGATATCCTTCCCAACACTGGAGTATCATATCGTACGCAATATTCTTATTACTATAAGGTGGTATCTACCACCAGTTCGTGTATTCGCTAGCTATTTAGTAATATCACTTTAGTATTTTTAGTGTCTGCTGTTCCTTGTACCTTAAAGCCTTGCTTCTCCATCCATCTTATTTAATCATTGATGGGATCGTTTCTAAATGCTACGTTGATATCTTTCGTTTGATTTCGTCTATGGTTTTCCTTACATTTAGTTGTCGTCCTGAGCATTGTTCTTAATGTTATTTTGTTCGAAGGGTCTGTATTAATCTAACATCTCTTATTACTTTCTTAATAACCCTGTGGTATTGTGAAATGTAATTTTTACCTTGTCCAAGTATTTGCCCGTTGCCCTTCTTTTATTTCTGATTTAATTCTGATCGTAGGTATTGCTTCCTTTTATTGTTAACGGTAATCCTTTCTATAATATTGCCTTCGGATATATGTCCACCCCTGAAGTCCTTATATGAAACAATCAATAAGTTGCCCCACTTCGATATTATACTCAGTGACATGAAAATCGCAACATCAAGAAGGGGTAGCAATTTTTTGACCAAACTTGGCAGAAACGCTTAACTATTAAAAGGTAGCAATTGATTAAAAAATTTGTTTATATGGATCAAATGATAATGGCTTATCTGACAGTTCTTTTAGTTTTTTCTAACAATTTTATCAGGTGTATGTTTTGCGAGATTTTGTTCAGTTCTTTATTGTTTCCGCTTTTGATCGTTTGTTTTGAGGGTGTGATCATGCCTAGAGTGCGTCAACGTGGAAATTACAGCCAATTAAGCGAATTCGACAGAGGTCGTATTGTTGGTTTGCGCTTAGGTGGTTTTTCATTCAGAGAAATTACAGATCGCCTTAACCGGAACCAATCCGCTGCTATAAGGCATGGGCTAGGGAGGGTCAGGAACGTCGCAGAAGAGGAACCGGGGGGCGAAGAAGAACAAATGAGGTGCAGGTCCGCCATCTTTGACTTATGGCAACAAGGACCGATTCTCCAGTACCAGATCAATTGCCGATCAATGGTTAGCTAACGGAGGTCATCCTGTAAGCCTTCGAACGGTTTACCACAGAATCAGAGCCTTCGGCTTGCAATTCTATCAGCCACATTTTCTGTTACCACTAACCGCTCAATACCGACAGCAACGTTTGGAATGGTGTAGGTTGCGACTGCACTGGAACCTAGAGTGTCATAGGATGGTGTTCAGTGATGAACACCGATTCTGTTTGGGGATGCATGATGGCGTTATAAGTGTCAGACGAATACGTGGGGAACGTCGCAATGTTGAATTTTCTGTTGCGAGGCATGTGCACCAAACTGTGGAGATTATGGTATGGGGTGCGATAACTTATGGGAGTAGGTTCCGTTTGTTATTTATCCGAGGCAATATGAACACCCAGCGATATGTGAATGAGGCGGTAGAAACCCATATTCTTCCATTTCTTCAGCAGTTGGAAGACCCACTTGTCCAGCAGGATAATGCCCGGCCCCATATTGCAAGACGTTCTATGGACCGATTTGCAGAGGATAATGTCAATCTCTTGCCATGCCCACGCCGATGTCCCGATCTTTCGCTCATCGAGTATGCATGGGGAGAAGACTGAGCAACTTGCTGCACCCTCCTCCGACGCTGCAAGCTCTACAGCATGAATTACAGGTTGTTTGGGACACAATACCTCAAGAGGAAATCGACCATCTGCTAGAATCGATGCCACGAAGAGTGGGGGAGTGTGTAACCAATAGGGGGGGCCAACCGATTATTAATAAAAATTGTGACATTTTGTTCTTTTTCTTTAAAATTTCAATCTATTTCCACCTTTTAGTAGTTAAACGTTTCTGCCAAGTTTGGCCAAAAAATTCCTACCCCTTCTTGGTGTTGCAATTTCCATGTCACTGTAAATGAAAATTGTTCATTTTATGCAGAGCTTCAGCTAGATTATATGGTTCTAACATAGCATTAAAACTTAGTTGGGTCTGCGCAATCAGAAAAATTCTGTAGTTTTCTTAATTTATCACGATTGTTTTTTGGTAATTTACTACGTACAGATGATATACAAGATGAATATATATGCGATTAAACGAGATCAATTTGAATTAATTGTAATTTTTTAATAGAAATCCACATGAAAAGAAGAAAATGTTTGCAAAACAGGCCACCTCTCACGGGACGCTTGCGTGTCTATGGAGGAAATAAGGTGAAGGATATTAAAGAGTTTCCATTCATAGGAATCATAATTATTATCTGGCATACCGTTACAGTATTTTACTGCAGTTGCACAAAATTTCACATGTATTGGGCAATAACCGTTGCGAATTGTATTAATCGTGACGTGGTAAGTTTTCTATAACTGCGTTTTTAATTACTTTCATGTCGTGATGCTTTAATCTTGCCCCTTCACCAACTTGCTCGTCTGGAAATTGCAAATATTTATGTTGTGATATGTAATGGATTACAATAAGAACCCACTTTCAAAGTTTTTATTCGATTCTCATACTTTCATTAGCTTCTCCCTTCTAATACCTATTTTTGTATACAATATCTTCTCTTACCAGAATAAGTTGCGATGTAATGTATAGATGTTAATATGTCTTGTTCTGTTTTAGGAAGACTATTTCTACAAAAGCGAACTCCAGATTCGTAGCAATACTACAAAGTGGAAGAAGAATCAGTTTGACGATCACTCAGTAACGCATCTAATTAAACATCCCCAATATAATTTCAGGAATTATAATAATGATGTAGCACTGTTAAAAGTTCGTCAGCCATTTGATCCAATGTCGATTATACAGCTGACTCCTGACAGGAGACCGGTAAATATTATATCAGCTTTTTGTCAAACATCTTAGTGAGAGATTACCTAACTGAATAGGTTATACTGTGCTCACTACTTTAGTAGTTATTGTGAGAAAGATTTCAGTTTAATATAATACGGCTATATCTACAACTTTCTATTCCTGCGGAATTTCAGTTTTGAACCCATACTTTCTGGTACGGTTATACGAATAATTTTCAATTCCAATAGTAACCTTTATTTAAGTTAAGATTGATGAATTGCACAAATAGTTTATAGTTTTCAATTTGTCCGAAGATTCTGCTATATGAAAACTCGTAACCGTACTACTTTCAGAATGATTATCCGTAGGCATTTCTTTGTGAGAACAGATTTCACTTTAGCAAAGAGAAAAAGTCTGCTTGTGCCTGAGGCGAATAGTATGGGAGATTCATCTCTGCGAAGAACTATTACACGAGTAACAATCAGTGCAGAGTGTGCAGGTGTATTGTAATGCAAGAAAAATCGACTGCTTTTTTCTCTTCACCGCTTCAACGTAGAATGTACAACCATTTAGCTAAGGTTTACTGGGTCTCAAATCAACTGAATGGAATGTGTGATTGATCTCTACAACGCCACAATGCAATCTTTCTTCTCGGTCTGGCGTTTCGTTTTAGGATCGTACTGAAATAATTCTGACTCATCATCTATGACAGTGCGGTTAAAATATATTTACAGTTGCCATAAGTCTGATTATTGTCAGTGCACGATACAAATTTTTCCTGTTTTTGCTCATCCGTAGCACTAAGCTGGATGAACTTTGTAGAAATTATCTTCGTTCCCAAATCTTCATGTCATTATTTGTCTAATCCTCTCCTTAATAATGTTCAAGTCATCTGCCTTTAGTAAAAGAGTCATTCGGCGATTTGTGTTCGAATTAGCATTTCAAGAGATAGACGAAGGCATTAGTATCACTTAAGGTGCCATCACCGTACAAAGATGTTAACATTTTATAGCTTTTTGTTGAAAATTTACCTAATTTGCAGTGAAATGGAATATTCACTCGTTGCTCCATGACAACTGATAGAAACACGATGTATCTTCAAACGTCGTTGGTTGGTTTGACGACCTTCTATTGAATAAAATGTTAACTACTAAATGCTGGTTTAACTTCACTTGACTTCGGGGCTACAGCATCAGTAAGGAATTTAGTATAGGTATATTATAGTAGGGATTGTTTGTTCGCCGCACCTAGTTGTAGATGAGATGTAGATATTGATGAAATGAGTTAAAGATTCAAGTTTGAAAACACAATCGGTTATTAATAGCAGACTATGGAGGGACACCAAATTTCAGTATATGTAAGAATTTCGCGTGACCTTCACCTATCTTAATGTTTTGTTTGCCAAACCTTACGTTGAGAGGAGCTAGACCTTAAAGCGCCGCCACATATTTATATTTCTCAGAAAATTTCGTTATATGCTACACAATTGCATCTGATTCATTCGTTGGGCTATATATTCTGGATGTAATATAACCGCTCTATGGTAGGGCTTATAGATCCAATTCTTGGAGGGATCAGTCCCCTTGGTCTTCTTCAGTTCATTATAAATTTATGTATGCTCTTGCTTTTCTCTCCATGCTTTTCTGTCTTCTATCTTCCTCTTCCAACTTTTAAGCTCTATTGATTTCAGATTGTTCACAACCTCTTCCTACGATCTTGTCCTCGGTCTTCCCTTAGGTCTATCTTCACTGGGCTTGCATTCAGCGAGCATCTTCATTGTTTTATTATCGCCGCATCTCAATACGTGTCCCAACCATCTTATATATATTTTCCCTTCAATTTCTTCAGTTAATTCGTGGTTCATCCTTGGTCGGTATTCACCTTCATTAAGTTTAATCGGGTCCAATATATTCTTATCAACACTTTTCTCTCGAAAATTCTCAATTGTTCCACTTCCCTTTATGTAAGGCACATTACTTTTAAGCTACTGGCTGTATACATTCTGACCTGTGCTTTGCTGCAAATTGGATTTTCATGTTACTCAACAAAGCTTTGTATCCTAGTAGCAGTCTATCTTTGATGTCGTCGCTTCTCGCTTTTCTGTTGTTCACATCAACGCCCAACTTTTTAAATGGTGTTACTTCCTTAAATGTATATCCGTCTATTATTAAGTGATGTTGCCTGTTTGAAGTTTCATATACTTTGACTATTGTTGGTTTATATTCAATCCAAGGTGTCTTGTGTTTGTTTCTACCTTCCTAAGGTCTAGATCAACTTTCTTCTTCTTCTTGATAGTATCACTACATAACTCGCGTACGCTATTATTTGCACCTTCTTATTAATCATTGTCCCACTACACTCCGATTTTCTAACTACACTTTCAGAGGCCATATTGAAGAGCCTAAAGGGAATACCCTTGACGTTTCTGTTCCATCCATTCGTTCTTGTATCCCCTGATTCCTTTTTTGTTTTGGACACCTTTCCAGCTTTCGTCTTTTTTTGATTATAAACTTTCTTGTATGTCTCCTTTCTGTAAGTCTTCTTCGAGAACTCAGCTACTTGATTTGCTGTTTTATTAATACTTTCATTTATGATCTTCCACCCATGTACCACAGTGTATCATCATCAACCATATTACCACCACTGCTGTATCATTTATTTCCATCTGATTTCTATTTGGTGCAATTGACCTTTTCTTTCAGCGCGCAGTAGTACCTACTACTATATATCTTAAATACTGCGTCAACAGTCAACAGTGCATATAAAAATAAGTTTTCAGATGAAATCAAAATTTTGTTAAATTAAAAATATGTTCCGTAGTATACACCAGGCAGCCACGTTATAGCTCTAGGGTGGGGAACACAGCAAATGGATGGCTTTGGGGACCTCGTCGATGATTTGTTTTACGTCCGTCTTAAAGTGCAGGACTGGGAGGCCTGTCACCGTGCAAATTTAGGGTCATTAACAGAAACTCAATTCTGCGCTGGTACGAAATATCATGGTCCCTGTACTCACGACAACGGAGGCCCCGTATTTCAGCCCAGAAGTGACAATGTTGACAACCAGCGATATCTCGTTGGTAAAATTATTGCTTAGTAACAAGTGAGCCTATAAATAACTGAATTATTAATTTGTAGGAATAATCTCATATAACATGGGAAACCTCTGCGGTGTAACGCCATTTACGACTATATACACAGATGTGAATTCTGTGAATGATTGGATACAGGCTATTATGTTAAAAAACTAATAAACAATTTCTAATGATTGCGTGGTATTAATTACAAGAAATATGGGAAGTTGTCCATTATGAGAAAATCATGATTTGTATTTTTAAATACAATTGAATAGTCCGCTCTGTGGATACAATTTGTCAAATCTTTTTATTTCCTCAATATATGAACACCCACGAAGAGAAATATCTTTTGCTGACTCCATCGAGTTGTGCGTATGTAGCTGTTACCTATTTATTTAAATCCAATTACTTCTTTGACATAATGAAAATGAGTTTTTCCAAAGATTTGCTACACATATTTTCTTTTACCATTTACTTACGTATTAAATAACTACGTAAGGATATTTTGAGCTACCATTATCATTTGGGATCAACTTCAAATTTGTTACATGAAGTATTTGCTTTGATGCAATAAGCATTTGTTTAAAATAGATTAAGTTTTTGCATCAAGTACAAAAAGCAACTAAATTATCCTTATGGCGAAACAGATATCTAAGTATGGAATCTAAAGTAAAAATCTATAAGTTAATTATAATGCCAATATTAACGTATGGAGAAACAAGACCGGATACGGTTAAAACGAAACAAATTCTAGAAACTATAGAGATAAACACACTACGAAAAATGGAACGAGTAACTAAACGAGATCAAATAAATAACGAAGATATCAGAGGAAGATGCGATATTTAGAAAATAGCCACTGCCACTGCCACTGCCTCTGCCACTGCCACTGCCACTGCTACTGCCACTCCCACTACCAACACTACTCTTACTACCACTACCACTACCACTACCACTACCACTACCACTACCACTACCACTACCACTACCACTACCACTACCACTACCACTACCACTACCACTACCACTACCACTACCACTACCACTACCACTACCACTACCACTACCACTACCACTAC
>JABXWE010036872.1:0-10119 GCA_014611495.1 Limonius californicus
AATTAGTCAAAATGTCAAAGTTTGTTACCAACATTAAAAAAATATTCTAAATCTGTTTTTTTCTTAAATAGTCGGCCAAAAAATTTTATACAAATTTCGTGCATAAATGATTTTACAACGCTCCAGTTAATGGGGAACTCGCCCTTCGGGCTCGTTCCCCAAACGAGCTGTCGCGTTGTAAAATCAACTTTGCCGCACTCAAATGTGAATAACTATTGCTACATTTTAACCAAATTTCGTAATAATTGAACGTGTGTGAGATAAATTTGATGCCTTTCAAAGTACTCGAACGTCACTGCTGCCATCTAGCGGCCAACATTTCGTTACGCTCATACCTAACCTGACAACACCATACAAAGGGAGTGAAGTTTGGTTTCCATGAATCTTGGTTTCTATGCATCTTGACTTTAACGTTGTAAAGTAAAATGTTTAGAGTGGCAATACTGATTTTCTTTTGTTACTTTTTCACATGTTATTGTAAACATGTCGTTAGGGATTCATTATTGAAAACATATGTACGCATTCAAGATACCACAAAAAGCATTAATAATTTTGTATGGTTTTACAAATTCTTCATGTAAGATTTGTTATAATAAGTTATTATTTTTGTTTCTACAAATATACATAGGTATACTGATGTTGTAGTTAACATCAAGTGTTGTTTTGATTCCAGAATGAGTGGAGAAGTTGACAAGAGTCAATACGTTCTACCGCTAGATCAACCAGTTGTTAGTTTGGAAGTTGCCGAAGCATTTACTCAGCTTAGCACTAAGGAAAAACTTTATGCTTACTATTTAAGTCAAAGCGCTTGGGCAGGTGGTCTTATAACACTTCTCCAAACTAGCCCCGAGTCAGGG
The DNA here is from genome assembly GCA_014611495.1 of Limonius californicus. Lineage (NCBI taxonomy): Eukaryota > Metazoa > Arthropoda > Insecta > Coleoptera > Elateridae > Limonius > Limonius californicus. Next base: position 858 of record JABXWE010036872.1, read on the forward strand.
CCCATATTTGTTTTACTACATAAATTATTCTCTGCACAAACACCTAGTAAGTTTAGGGCAACGGCTCGTGCCCATGGGTTTTCTGATGGTGAAGTGACCGCTGTTCTTGTCTATGCTGCGGGAGTTTTCACCAATGCTGGAAATTACAAGGTAAGATTGCCTAAAGACATTTGCGTTTTTCATAACAGTTTATTAAATTTTAGGGATTTGGAGATACAAAGTTTGTACCTGCAGTTGAACCCAGTCGTTTAGAGCAACTGCTTAAACTTAGTCCTGCATGGTCAGATTTACAAGCTTTGTGGCACTGGTTTAGTTTGCGAGAACGCATGTACGATCTGCGAGAGGGTCGCACGTGTCTTGGGTTTCCACCAGAAGGATGCACTACATACTTTTCTGCAAATTGTGGTCCTGCAGATAGTGAAAGAGTGCAAGAGTGGGTAAAAAGACATAACCTGGAAAGTTATAATACCAGATGCTTTAAAACGGAGCGAAGCAATGGACAGGTCAGTTTAAGATAATTTTAGTTAGTTTATAAATCATACAATAATAGTCAGAAAGAATAAAGCAATAAAGTGCTAATGTATTAAATTAATAATTAAACGGCTAGTTTTATTTTTATAGGTGGAATATGAAATTCGGCTCGCAGCCGAGGAGTGTGGTGATGTACAGCAGTCTGAAGATGGGAAATATGTTTACCGACTTGTTAAGGGTGACTATTCGCCTTTAATGGGCAAAGTAGCACAATCACTCGAAATAGCCCTACCATTTGCAAACCAAACGGAAGCTTATATGTTACAAGCTTACATAAGATCCTTTAGAACGGGTTCCTTAGTTGAACATAAGCAAGGGTCGAGGTTGTGGATCCAGAATAAAAGCCCTGCCATTGAAACTTACATTGGATTTATTGAAACTTACCGAGATCCAGCAGGTGTACGTGGAGAATTTGAAGGATTTGTAGCAGCTGTAAATAGACGCATGTCAGAAAAATTTGTTGCCTTAGTAGATAACGCTGAAAAACTACTCGCACGTTTACCTTGGCCGAAAGGTTTCGAAAAAGATAAGTTCATACGGCCTGATTTTACCTCTTTAGATGTTCTGACTTTTGCTGGTAGTGGTATACCTGCCGGAATCAATATTCCTAATTGTAAGTTCTTGAGTTTAGTGTAGTACCACTGACAATTTTATTGATTCCTGGTTGAACATTAAAATATGAGATTTGCCTGTTAAAGGTTTATGGTTAGTGGAAATCAAGACCTGTTATATGACCCTTAAATGTTTGATACTTTTCCGCAACACCCTTTATATAGATGATGTGGTAATCGAGCTATTCGAGTTTTCAACTGTAATAATGGTTGCTTGAATGTTGTGACTTTGTTACCTGTTAAGCTAATAGAGAATTTTTGATAACTGAGATACACTGGTGGTTAGTGCCATCTGGGTGTTTCATGTTCCACTTTGCAGAAGTGTTTTGGGAAAACACAATATTTTTATAATTTCATTAGATGAGTCTTTTTATAGTTTGCGAAAACAAGCACCAGCAAGTGTGTTATTACAATGTTCCTGATTCGAGAAAGACGAGTTGTACTTTCGTCAAATTAGACAGAATCGTTTGTTTTGTTTTAATTTACTAGAAAGCATATACCACATTCTTTGTCAATAGTCACGGTATGCCACTGAGTGAAAGTAACATGAGAAAAATTGAGCAAGTTCAAATCAGTACTGTTTGGGTTAATCATTTTTTAATTGTCTTCGATGTGCTCCCTTACAGTCGCATTAACCCAATTTGGGAATTTTTGGTCTCAAAATTTACAAATACAAAATTGTTACGGTTCTGCCAAGCTTTTCCAACCATCCTACTTGCCTGTAAATCCCGAAATAATCTGAATGCGCTTCACGAAAGACCGTCATTTTTGAGATACTTGGGAGCTCGCTGGCTTCGCAAATTTTTTTTCAGGAGCCGTTTAATCCCATTGGTTTTCATCAGGGTTTGCGTTCAAATACCACGTTAAAGCGTGCATTTTACTGCGGAGGAGGAAACACGATCTCACCATTTTGAGCGCGCCTAATAAAAATCGGGTAAATCGAGTATGCTTGTAGTCTAAAAACTATTATAAATGTTTGCAATCAATAGCAAAAAATTTAAATGTGTATGATCCTTGATACAAAAATATTGCTATTACAGATTATAGATATTTTTGTGCTCAAACAATAATCTTGCAACTAGAATAAGTTTTCTCATATACTATGAATTTCTGTAACAGATGATGACATACGGCAGAGCGACGGATTTAAAAATGTCTGTTTAGGAAATGTTATACTAGCCAGTTACCAATATTCATTTACTCCATTCCTTGGTGCGGAAGATGCCAAATTATTGAGACAATGGCGTGTGCCCGCCTTTGAATTACAGGTATAAAAATTAGCTCCTAATTATTCAGCATGCTTTGTTTATGTAAAACAATTCTTCTTGTCTTCAGGTGGGCCTGCATGAACTTTTGGGCCATGGTTCTGGAAGATTGTTGCGCAAAGAAGCTAATGGAACATTCAATTTTGCACCGACACTTGTGAATCCACTTTCAGGCGAGCCTGTTAATAATTGTTATCTTCCTGGGGATACGTATGATTCTCGCTTTGGTGCAATGAGTTCGGCTTATGAAGAATGCCGGGCTGAAGCGGTTGGTCTTTATTTAAGTTTAGAACCTTGTGTATTGACGATGTTTGGGCATTTGGGGAAACGGGCAGAAGATGTCAGTTATGTAAACTGGCTAAGCCTAATATGGGCTGGCGCTGGCCGATCTTTAGAAATGTGGGAACCTGGCCGTGGATGGTTACAGGCGCATGCACAAGCTCGCTATGTATTAATGCGGGTGCTTGTCCAAGCAGGGGTTGCCAAAGTTCTGGAGTATAACAGGGGTGATTTGAAGATAACTCTCGACAGGGATGTACTGCCAGGAGCTGGACGCAATGCCATTTCACATTTTCTTTTACAGCTGCAAATTTTTAAATCTACAGGCGACGTGGAAGGTGCTAAAAACCTTTTTATGCATTTTTCTGCGGTTGTAGAACCATGGTTGAGTTGGCGGTCGATTGTTCTTGCTAACAAACAACCCCGAAATATGTTGATACAGCCAAATATAATACAAAGCAAGGGAAATCTGTTGTTGCGAACTTACGAATCATCCCTGGAAGGTCTTATCCACTCCTGGCTGGAGAGATACCCAGAACCTGAGCTTCTCTACTCTTCCATAATACAATTGGCTCGTGCTGATTTGGCCTATTTTGTTTAGCTGCATTTAAATTGAATTGTAAGAGTAGTTAACTTGTAATTAGTTTGGTTTCTAAAAAATAAATATGTAGGTAATAAGTGTAATTGATGAAGGAATTAATAAAAAACCTTGGTCTATGCTATGCTATATATACCTGTCTGCAACTGTCATCGAAGGCTATAGAACACCAATAATAGTTATATACGTTCATCATTTTGTGTTTTAATAAAAACTGTATTGGCTAAAGTGTGTGATATTTTAATTATAAGATGTTCAGTAGAATTTGCAGAACAAAGTGATTCTTTGTTATATGAACTAATAGGGCAACATATATTTTAGTCAAGTCACCATCAGTTCAAGTTCTTGCTTATCATATTTAACTTGCAACTTGTTCAGGGCCCAAGTTCACTTGAACATAAGAGGAAAACAACTTATGTGTATCACTATTATCTTTTATGTAGAATGTCATTTGACCTATCAACGACAATGTTTTTCATTGAAATAGAATCGAAGCTGAAATATAAAATACCTACATTAGTGTTCAAACAATAAGCGCTTATTCAGTAAATTTTGCCCTATCTTAGTAACATTTACGATATTGTTGCATATGTGAACAATGCGATCAGAACCAGGTGGATCTATCGTCTTCCGGCCCGAAGCTACGAAACCCATTTTTAACGACGCTATTTTTTGACCTTAGATTTTCATTATGAACACGATTGCTTTCGTATATAAAGCCTCTTACTAAATTCTTGGACCAAGGACCGTTCTATCGACCGGCGGCTGGGATATCAAATTGTTTCGGGCCGGGGTCGCACTTCCGTCCTGTTATGTATCATCTTTGGAAACGTCTGCCCGCTCACAAGTCGAGCCAAAAGAAGAAACAAGCTTGACGGCCCTGACGATCAAAAACTAACAATTGCCGAAAAATCCCACATAGTTCTACCAATTTTATGCCTTGGTTTTTCTGAAGTGTAAGGTCTATTTAGATATAACGAGCCGGGTGTGCAAAGTGGACGTGCATTTATATTAAAAAATGCATTTTGAATGATTGCATTTATACCCAACAACGACGGACTAACAATGATCCGGATGGACACGGGACGGGTGCAACGGTAAAGGTCGCGACGGTATTTTTGTATTTTCCTTCCCTCCCCCGGTCCGTCTCTGCTTCGTCACAGGTGCGTCGCTAGAAAAATTTCTTTGGGGGGGCGCAACACAAAAACAAAAGAAAAAGTAATATATAATCACAAAGTTAATTGTAGTTATTAGTAGATACAGTTATCACATTTTTTTTAAATATAATTATTAAATATAATAATAATTAAATTACAGTAGAATTTTAAAAAATGATTCATGTACATTGTAAGATTTTTAAACTGTAGGAAGCAACAATTCCTGTCGTGTGTTACTAATAGTAGCAAAACGATTTATAATTTTATCCACCGAAACACCCTCGGAAATAAAATCAATACTTATTAGAGCTAAACTCGATAATCTTTCCTGTCCAATTGTTGCTCTTATATACATTTTCAGCCGTTTTAATACAGAAAATCATCTTTCGCATGTACATGACGTTGCAGGTATGGATAATGCGATTTTCAAAATGCGGTTTATATATTAGGAAACATAGTTTCATCTAAAAGGACGAAAAATGATACGATGTTATCCAGTTTCGTCTATGAGTTTGCAATCTAATTTTTGGCAACGTGAAATTCATCCTTTGTGGTGTCTAATTTTATATTGTAGTGACTAGTGTGTTAAGAACGCCTGATAATTTTCAAAATTTAAAAAATGCTCTGACGTTGGATCAGGAGTACTTATTGCTTTAAAAATTTCGGCATTTTTATCACAGAACCGTTTTTCCAATTCGGTAACAACTCTGTCTATAACAGGAAAGAATACATTATTTTGAAAGTAAATATAATCTCTATTTCCTATTGTTTCTGACTCGTAGTTGTCGTCATACTGCAGATAATGTAACAAATCATTGGGACGTTTTCTTTTCCTTTCTTGTTGTATATCTACTGGTAGTATATTGAAATTCAGTAGCGGCTCTAAAAATGTATTTAAATACACAACTGGCCCTGTAATTTTTAAATGTAGATATTAAGGCCGCAATTCCTGATACTGCTTGAAAGATATTTATATCTTCCTTTGGCAAACATTGATGCATTCCACTCGACGTTTCGAAAACTAATTCAAAAATAGAAAGATATAACACCGTTGAAAATTGATTTAAAGATTGAAGCAACCCCCTTACTTTTACAGGGTCACCCTCATGTTCACATTCTTTTAAATATTTTATTATTACAGGGTAAGTTAATTTTACTGCACGAATGGCATTTATATGACTATACCATCTGGTTGTGCTAAGAGAATATATGTTTTTATTTTTTATTGCTAGGGTTGTTTGAATATTCAAAAAATTCTGGTGATACACAACAGATAATGTAAAAAAAGAATAAACTGTTTGAAGCACCGTAAATAAAAGATTAAGATTTTGAAAGCAAAATACAATAAAATTTTTCCAAGAAGGTATTCGACGTGAGGATAGTTATATACCAAATGTAGCCTATCCCGGATAATGAGTTGGGGTCTGGGGATTATGGGCAATTCCGCCTCACTGCTTCGAATGCATCTATACTCAGTAGTAGTATTATGAGCAGAAGCTTATCGGTTTTAGATATTCTAGAAATTTACTGGAAATTTGTTCCTATACACTACTGCTTTCAAATTTTATCTTTTAAAATTAGATTTTATTTTAATTATTTATTACAGAATTGGGGGGCGCAGCACGCAATTGAGGGGGCGTGCGCCCCCCCAAAAATAGGCTAACGACGCCCCTGCTTCGTCACAATATATGTGATGATGACAAAAAGGGTCAGGTTAAAATGTATCACGGATGCAGCACGCCTAACATAGAAAGCAACTCCGCAAGAACCGAAAAAGGAAAATCGACAAAGGAAAGAATATGATCGTATATACCTCAGGAGAGAAATACTATTTTTCCTTCGGTGCTTTGTACAAATTACACCTCAGCAGAAATCATGCATTTCTCTCCCTTAATGTATAATATACTATTAATTGTCATACATTAATAATTGCTGTTGACATCTCAAATTGTATTAGGTTATTTATTTAATTAATTGATTACAGCAAAAGGCATTACAATTACATATTACAATACTGTGAATTTAGAGATATTAACAATGGACCATTTAATTTTTGTACTACGAGTAGAATCTTATATTCATAATGGTACAAAGAATGGAATGGCAATATTCATTTCAAATCTGTTGCCCAGAATTTCAATAGCGTTATTCGAATGAGGCTGCAAACTTCATTTATAACAATTTATATCAAACTGCAAAGATTACTGTAAATAATTTTAGAGAAAGTAGAAACGTTGCATGGAAGAAGGGAACAGGAAGACCTGTGAAAAGAACTAAAGAAGTTATTAATAACGTTGCCGATCAGGAAACTAAGTCAAGAAATTGATTTGTTTTACGGTACTTACCAAACAATTATTTGAGCATGTTTCCATACAAAATGCCAATGGTTCATCAACTTTTACCTCGTGATATCCAACCTGGAACAAATTATCGTCACTGGTTCTTAAACAACATAAATAATAATGACGTATTGGATCTTACTTGGTTCAGCGATGAAGCCTGGTTTCACCTTAATGGGAATCTTAACAGCCAAAATATGAGCATATAGGCAACAGATAATCCGCATATGTTTGAGGGAACACCGTTACATCCACAAAAGATCGGTTTATAGGTCACTGTTTCAGGAAGACGAATAGTTTACAAGTTTTTTGCAGAAAATATAACTACTGATTATCCTCTTCAGAATATCTTACCCCCTTTTTTAATGAACTTCGTCAAGAGAAAATTAGAAGTGGTTATTTCCAGCAGAGCAATGCCATAGCACAAATTGCTAATCGTGTCATACAATTTTAACAGCAAGTTTATGATGTTGTTATGTTTTTTAGTAGACATTTGTCCCATCAAGATCTTAGTTCCAAACTTATTTCTATGCCCTTATATAAAAAACAATATTTTTAGTAATAGACCACACAATCTAAAAGATTTACAAAATGCTATTTCACAACAGTTAGATAAACTTGCCCCTGATACTCTGGTCAATGTGTTTGAAAATCTTAAGAGAGAAGTGCGTTTATGTTTAGAAAACAATGGTCAACATTTTCAACATCTTTTGAAAAATCCCTTTTTTACTTTTTTCTGAAAATGTGCATGTAACAATTTTATTTGATATAATGTTTATTTACGTAGCTCACAACTGCATAACCTCACTACTTAGACCACAGGGACCACAGAACACTTGAGACGGCAGTGTAACCAACTAAAAGTAGTGACAAACACTAGTCAATTACTAATATATGACAGTTGATCGATTGATTTGAAAGAGTGAGATCGAGGACGCGGTTTTCCAAGCATCTCTAAGCACTGGCGCCATCATTGGCTTATTGTACACCCTAACTAAGAATTTTGCCTATCTGGGGTAATTCCAACTCCAGTAGTGATTTTTAACGTGATACACATCGCAGTGGTACGGGACCTACGGCTTTACTTCTTCTCCGACAGAAGGCGCATTTTCAGATTTTTCCCTGCTAGAAAAATCTCGCCGACCTTGGCCAGGTTCGGCCCCGCGTCCCTCGGATCTAAAGGTAGATGCGCTAACCACTAGACCACCGAAGCCGACATATATGACAGTTAAACATATTTATAATATTTATCTTTATAATTATTATAGACAAGATTTTATAATTCCAGGGGCGTCTTTGATTTGGGTTTTCATTGCTCTCGCGGCATTCGAAAGTGACTACACCATGTATAAGTGTGGAGTTTGGTCTCTAAGCATCTTGGCTCAAACATAGCAAGAAAGTTTGCATCTCCTCATATTTTATATTGTTTTTTTGATACAAATATTGATGTGTGTTGGAATAAACTTTTTAACAATATTCAACGCTTTTCTTTAAGATTTTCGTTCAGATAATCCTATGATTTCATTTTCCATAGAGCAGGAAGTTCTATGTAAACATTTATAAAAGTTCTTAGAAATAGAAACTCTTTGCTCATAGAAGGAGTATCTATACACTTGACAGCCCTAATTATTATTATTAGCTCAAATAAAGGCAGGTATGTTATTTTTGTTAGTAACCTTATTGATAAAACCTAACCTAATAACCGTGCGTTCGTGGCCTTTGACAATTTTAACTGTAGTGTAAGCTTACAGACAAGTCTGTTAGTATTTCACTCTGGCCCTCACGCATCCATTTCTTCTTCTTCATTCTTGTAGATCCTTAAGAACTATAGGACGTCCGCTAGGGACGTTTCGATGACAACGACAGGTATTCACTAACGCAACGTTATCTCCAGTCTTAGACTGCCACAGTTGAAAACCGCGGAGAAAATTGCGCGCGTATGGCAAGCTAATGGCAAACCAGTGAGGTATTCTGCCTAGTAAATCTTCTCTGGAGTAGAAGTGTTGACACTTCCCGTGATTTGGAGCCCAGGTTAAGTTTGGGCCCTGTATATTTGTAGTAGGTACTTTAAAACGTGCAACGCAGGCATATGAGAGGAGCACAGCTATTATAGCTAATTCATCACTATTCAATTTAAGCAAACATTTTGCCATCACTTAACTACAGTACAAATATTAATGTCAAACTTCATTGCCCGTATGGTGTACGTTCGCGTCGAACACGCCCCGAAGACAATTAAGTAACTAACCAACGAGTATCTTCATAACTGAATGTTTAAAACTTTTCAACTCAAAACAGTTTTTAATATACTGTGTGTTCCTAAATATCATGTATGTACATACGGAAGGAAGTAATTCTTTGGCTTATTTCATGACTAAAAATGCATATAAACATAGGTCCGCAAACGCTTCGTTACTGATCTACAGGGTGTTGAAATTGCAAGATTTGTTTAGTTGTTTCTTTATAGCTCCTGCAGTTTTTG
>JABXWE010036876.1:0-15062 GCA_014611495.1 Limonius californicus
TAGCCTTGGCGACTGCTTAGAGATGTACGTCACTCAGTGGGACATCATATTAAAAATCTGCGAAGAAAATAAAAAGGAGATTGATTCCACTATTTACCGAAAAGTTTCAAATATTGCGATTAAACATGCAGCGCAAGATTATTTAAACATTTTAAAACCTATATCAGTTGCTCTTGATACTGTGCAGAGGAAAAATGCTACTATCGCAGATGCTGTAGAGCAGTGGAAACATGTACAATATATCTTTGATGAATCTGTGGAATTACCATTACAAAAAACACAACAATTTAATAATCGATATAAGCAAGCACTAACGCCATATCATTTTATAGCGTATATGTTGAATACACAAAAAACAAAATACCAGTTAACACCAGAAGAAAAGAATATAGCTTTAGAAACAATTAACGAGTTATATGAAAACACTGGACTGTTACCTTTAGTAATAAAGTTAAATGCCCGCAGTGCTCCATTTAAGCAAGTTATGTTTTCGGACGAAGTAATAAAAAATGTAAACGGACTACAATGGTGGTTATCACAAAAAGATGAGCCGGAAATCTTGAAACAGTTGCCAATAATAAAACAGTTCCTGTGTGCAACTGCTTCTTCAGCTTCAGTAGAACGCGTATTTAGCTCTTTTGGTCTTGTACACTCGGATATTAGAAACAGATTAGGCATAGAAAAATGAGGAAAACTCGTGTTTTTGTTTAAATTGTATAACGAAAATGAATAGACTGAAAATATACAGTAATAAAATTTAGGTGTTACGTTTAGTTTAAGAATTTGGAATTATGTACTTCTTTTTTCTTGTTTTTGCTAAAAGCAAATTCTTCTTTTGATCTTTGAGAAAACTTTTATATTATGTTGTTATCTGGTTCTGAATAAAAAAGAAAAAAAATTGATTTAAATCATGATTTTAATTTTAAAAATCAAGCGATTTAAATCATGATTTTAATCGTGATTTTAATCACTTGATTTTAATCAGCCCAACCCTGATTTTGGTTCATGTTTAAGTAAAGACATACTGTGTCTCTTGTTTTGTTAACTCATGGCCTACTCCAAACGTACTAGTTTTTGAACACCCGTTACTATCTGAATGAGAATGTTTAAATCAAGCACTCCTGTTTGGTAAACTCAGATATGGCACTAGCTCACAGGTAAAAACTTAAAGGTATTCGGTCAGGAGATATAGTTGGCAAAAGCTGGTTATCCACCATGATAAGTAAAAATTACATGATTAAAGATTTGGTAAAATATTGCAAATGCATGTAACACTAAAAGCTACACTAAAAAAAACGTTGAACGATTTTTAAAGCCCCAAAGTGCAAGTAAAGCCTTATGAACATTTTAAAAATATTTTTATGCAGGCAATCTAGTTGCCTGAAATTGATAAATGAAGTACATCAATGCGCACAGACTTTTATTAGGATAAAGAATGTCATAACACATTGCACTCCAATTAAAACAACAAATTTGTATACAATTTCTAAAAAAATTTGGTCTTTAAGCTTATTCCGAAAACTTCCTGTTGCCGTAGATTTTCAAATTGAAATGCAACCCGATTTTTGCAAGTTGAAATATTAGAGGGCGCCAAACAAAAAATCTTGAACTTTATTATATTGTCTTCTATAAATTTTCTTTAAAATTAACACTGAATAGTCCAAAGGTTTTGGTGGTGGAGAGTCTCTTCATAACAAATTCAATACTAGATAACTACAAATTGCCAAAGCTTTATATACAAGTGGGTTAATTTCTCCATCCCCACGAATTTGGGTCATCCTGTACAGTACAAGTGCAACAAAAATACTTAGTGGGACGAGGAGTAATTAATTAATATCCAGTTTGGTATACATTTCATAAACTAATTAACATGATTTAATATCCTTTGTAATACTTCAAGAAAAAGCTATTCTAGTCTCATAAAACATTTTATAATCATACAGGGTGTCCATAAATGATGGTAAGGCAGTAGGTTATGAAATTTAATGCTGCCGCAATGTAATTTGTGTTTAAGGTAATATTGTTTGTTATTTATTCTACTTGAATATAAATTGAGAAATGCCAAAGTGTTTATATGTTTTGTTGAGAATTCAGAACCACGCGACAAAGAATTTTAATCAAACCCATCTGCATCCCTATAATCTTTTATAGACACTAGGTATAAATTCTACTATTGTTTACTACCATTAATGATAATATATTACGTTTTTAAATCAGTTTTTGGAGTATATTTTGAGATTGACCCACCTTTATCTTGCTTTGCATTTCGTTGGATCAAATACTGCACGCCTGCATGCAAAAGGCAAGCCAGAAGGGCGGAAATACCGAATATTCTGAAAGTTTTTGAACCACCAACGTCTTGAAAGAGCACTCCCCCTACAAAACTGCCCAAGGATACTCCAACTCCTTCGAATACAGCACCAACCAAGCCCTAAAGTTTAACAATAGTTTATTAATAATTTGCTAAACTCTATTTGTTGAGCATTGAGCTATAACATAAACAAACGCATGACAGGTGTGTTGATTTACCGGATGTATATTTACGTAATATTTCTTGCGTTTCTAAATTAACGTTCGCGCCGTCAGAATTCTTTTGTTAGGACGCCCCTGCGACTATACGTTCCTGGAACAACTTGTTCCATTTAGGAAAATAAGTACCAGGCACTGTACAAACGCTCCGAAAACCGATAAGCACTGCTCAAAAAGCACACAAACTTAAACCGGTAATTACGAGTGCAAAGTAAAGGTTTTGAGCGTCAATTTACTCTTTAAGTAATGAGCATTAGCGTTATCTAGCGTAGACCAATCACAGTGCGCGCTCGGGTGAGTCAAACACGTGCGTTTGTTGACGTTCTAGCTCAATGCTCAACAGATAGAGTTTAGTTCTTTGAACGGTAATACATTTCACTTTTACTATAAGTGCTGGACTCTAACCATTGTATTTTAATTAATTTGGTTAAACATATACAAGAACATACATTTTATTGTTTCCAATAAGGTTAGATTAATTGGCAAGAGCATTCCAGAATGTGCCGAAGTAAAATCCTATATTTCTGGTAGAGGACACGTCTTGTTTACAAAAGTTTATAAGATAGGAATTGTCTAAAAAGGGTTATGTTGCCAATATTTACTGCAAATTAAAAGTGAACATGCAGGGTTATTTTTTTGTGTAGTGGGTTATGAGAAATGCAGCTGGTTTAGTTTTTGCAGAATATCAAATTATTGGATATTTTTCTAATGTTTTGGTTAGTTTTGTGATTTTTCTAATGTTTCGGGTATTTTTGTGAGTATGTTTCGGGATTTTTAGGTATTTATTCAGAATTTTTTGTTATTGTTGGGTATTAGTTATTTGGGTATTGTCGAGATTTTTAGTTATTTTCTCCTGTTTTTAGGTATTTTCTCGGGATTTTTGGGTATTATTTGGGTATTTTCGAGATTTTCAGGAATTTTCTCCAGTTTTGGATATTTTCTCGGGATGGTTGTGTATTTTTTGGGGGTTATTCGGGATTTTTATGCACATTTCAGAATTATTGGTTACTTTTTGAGATTTGCTACTGTGTCTGTTGAAGTCATCGGATGTAATAACACCCATATTCCAAAGTCGCCTCCTCTCCTTCTGCCCCTTTTTTGCCATTTTAACCACTTTCCTATTTCTTTTCCCATTTCCTCGTCATTTTCTCCCTTTCCCCCCTTTCTGCCCATTCACACGTATCTCCTCTACTCTTCTTCTCCTTTTTCCCCACTTTCCTCCCGTCTCTTTCACTTTTAATGTATACTGAGGAATGCTATCAAATGTTCCTCTTCATCATCATTCCCCTGTTCCGCAAAGCTGGTTGTGTAGTGAGTTGTGGGAACTGCAGTTTGGTTAGTTTTTACCGAATATCACACTATTGGATATTCTTCTGATGCCTTGGGTATTTTTGTAATTTTTGGGTATTGTTCTAATGTTTTAGGTATTTTTTGGGTTTATTTCAGGATTTTTGTGATTTTTATTAGAGTTATTCAGAAATGATAAATTTTTTAACGGATTTTCTCGGCATTTTTAGGTATTTTTTCGGAATTCTTGTGTACGTTTTGGGATTATCAGGTATTTTTCACTCTCCACCTTCGCTCCCCTTCTGCTCCCTTTCTTACCCTTTTAACCACTTTCCTATTTCTTTACTCATTTCCTCGCCTTTTTCCCTTCCCCCCTTTCTGCCCATTCACCCGTATCTCCTCTACTCTTCTTCTCCTTTTTCCCCACTTTCCTCAAGCCTCTTTCACTTTTAATGGATACTGAGGAATGCTATCAAATGTTCCTCTTTGTCATCATTCCCCTGTTCCGCAAAGCTGGTTGTGTAGTGGGTTGTGGGAACTGAAATTTGGTTAGTTTTTACAGAATATCACACTATTGGATCTTTTGCTGATGCCTTGGGTATTTTTGTGATTTTTGGGTATTGTTCTAATGTTTTAGGTATTATTTTGGGTTTATTTCAGGATTTTCGTGATTTTTATTATACTTATTCAGATGTGATAAATTTTTTGCGGATTTTCTCGACATTTTTAGGTACTTTATGGGTATTTTTTCGGAATTATTATGTACATTTTGGGATTATTAGGTATTTTTCACCCTCCTCCTTCGCTCCCCTTCTGCTTCCTTTCTTACCCTTTTAACCACTTTCCTATTTCTTTTCTCATTTCCTCGCCTTCTTCCCTTCCCCCTTTCTGCCCATTCTCCCCTATCCCCTCCACTCTTCTCCCCCCACTTTCCTCCCGCCCCTTTCACTTTTAGTGGTTTCTGAGGAATGCTATCAAGGGTTCTTCCTCGTCATCATTCCCCTGTTCCCCAAAGCTGGTTGTGTAGTGGGTTGTGGGAACTGCAGTTTGGTTAGTTTTTACAATATAATACATTATTTGATATTTCTCTGATGCTTTGGGTATTTTTGCGATTTTTAGGTATTGTTCTAATGTTTTGGGTATTTTTTTGGGACTGTTAGAGGATTTTTTGTGGTACTTATTAAAAATTTTAAATTTTTTGCAGATGTTCTCTGCAATTTTAGGTACTTTTTGGGTATGTTTCGGAATTATTATATACATTTTGAGATTGTTAGATATTTTTCACTCTCCTCCTTCGCTCCCCTTCTGTTCCCTTTCTTACCCTTTTACCAACTTTCCTATTTCTTTCCTCATTTCTTCGTCATTTTCTCTCTTTCTTCGTTCCTTCCCCACTTTCTGCCCATTCACTCGTATCTCGTCTACTCATCTTCTCCTTTTTTCCCTACTTTCCTCCTGCCTGTTTCACTTTTAATGGTTTCTGAGGAATGCTATCAAGGGTTCTTCCTCGTCATCATTACCCTGTTCCGCAAAGCTGGTTGTGTAGTCAGTTGTGGGAACTGCAGTTTGGTTAGTTTTTACAGAATATCACATTATTGGATATTTCTCTGATGCTTTGGGTATTGTTCTAAAAGTTTAGGTATTTTTTGGGTTTATTTCAGGATTTTTGTGATTTTTATGATACTTATTCAGAAATGTTAAATTTTTTGCGGATTTTCTCGGCAATTTTAGGTACTTTTTGGGTATTTTTCGGAATTATTGTGTACATCTTGGGATTATTAGGCATTTTTCACTTTCCTCCTTCGTTTCCCTTCTGCTCCCTTTCCGCCTCTTTTAACCACTTTCCTATTTAACTCTTTAACCAAACTTTCCTTCCACCCTTTGCCCCTGTTTCACAGTAGCGGTTTCTGAGGAATGGTACAAAGGTACAACGAGCCACTCCCCTGTCCCCATTTCCCTGTCCAACAAAGATGTGTAATGGCCTAATGGGTTATCGTAACTGCAATTTGGCTAGCTTTCCCAAAATATCAAATATATCACAATTTATTCATAAATGAATTGTCTAAATTAATTTGGGAAAAGTAGATGAGTAAATTTAATTATGTGAAAAACAGTTCCTATCAAGTTAGTTGCGATTATCTACTAAATATTAGAACATGTGTAATTATATAAAAAAAAATACTTAGTTTTCTTTGTTTACCACATTCTACATTTCATTTAAATAATATTTTACCGATCTTGTATAAAGATATGAGGAAAAGAAAAGCAAAGAAATTTGCTCTAACAATGATTAATTTTTAAATTGCTTTAGCTGTGAATCAGAAGCTTCAATCTCTTCTTTATAGCAGCATAAGAATGGACCTAAAAAGGTTAGTATGAGAAATCCACAAGGAATGTGCAAATGTCATTCGCACGCAAACTGGTTTCACAGTGGACAACCTAACATCATTGTTTTTAGATTTAAGTGCCTTACAAAAATTGTAAAGGGATCAAGTGGGATCAAGTTATCTTGGAATGTTGTAAACTATGATGGTGCAAGTTGTTATAATTATCTTTTTTTTAAAGTAATTTTTAGTTATTTGAAACTGCGAATACATTCTTCTAACTGTCGCAAAATTCAGTTTCAATTTTAAAGAATTACCATTTTGTTTTGATACTGCTCCAACTGAATTAACCATTAACTGAATTATCATAAATTATTTATCATACATATTATCTGTTATAACTACTGTAGTAGTTCTGTCTGCAATAATTTACAATTTATTTAATTAAAATCAATAAGCTTTTGATTTATAGTTTTAATGTTCAACATCAATGCAATGTACCTACAAGTACAAATTTAAATGAATACTTCTCAGGGTTTTTCCTCTAATAGCCATTTTTAAGTGACTGGAGTTCGTGTTCTGGAATGCTCTATTATTAATTTTTCTTCAGTTTATTGCAAAAAAGGAGTTCTATAATCTGAATTTACTTCAGGAAAACAATTTTCCTGTTTTATTTATGCAAAAATAAATGTTAGGTTATGTCTGTCTTAAATAAAATGTATGTTTACCTAAAATGTCTTTGATCATTCTTTATTGTTACCTGTGTAGTTGCTTCGGTCCCTGGTGGGGCAACAATACTGGCATAGGAAGCCATTGTGGCATAGAACAATCCAAAAGTGGGTCCGTTACAGAGCTCAATCGGCAAACACCACCATGGATTTGTAAGAACAGAATAAAGTATAAATCTCACTCCAATCACAAGCAAAACCAAGCTCATGGCATGAACATGTCCGATGCGTTTCAATATCCAACTGGATAGGAAGAAAAACGGAAGTTCTCCTCCCAAGCATTGGATACCCATGGCAAGACCTTCAATGGTTTTAATCCACGACTGCATTTCACCACCCTGCTTTTCTGCCAAGTCTTCTAACAGCCAGAAGAAAAAATTCCACATTAAGGCGGTGCATAAGCCCACGCAAATACACCAAAGCATAAATACAAAAATGCGGATGTTTGCTAAGAGCCGGCTGATGTCTCTTAGTATGCTCGCAGAGAAATGTTGTTGTGTATACTGCAACAAATAAAATACTAATCAAGTTAACAGGTTGGTTTTGACACCATTTGTTCTCTCAATGTTTTGAAAATAAGAGCAATAGTGAGATTACATTTTAATAATGAAAACAGACAAATATATTATTATGCAGTGTTTTGCAAAATCAGAGGCAACAAATTTAAAAAAAATTGGTTTCCTTGTCAAAGGAAGATTAAAATAATATTATAGAGGGGTCTAACCAATTGTTTTTGCGATATTCAGTTGTTTATACAATAACTTAGCAATACAGCAAATTATGTGTAAACCTGCCATAATTTATATTCAAACATATAAATGCAATTTTACAAATAAATCATTTTTTGTAAGTAGATAATTTTCAACAAAACGTAAGTATTACACACATTTTGGAAATATTTATATTACATGAAATTACTGTGCTAATTCTACAGGGTGTCGCACGATGTGAGATCACTACTTTGTGTGCGTAATCTTTAGACCAAATATAGTTAAAAATTTTAATAAAGTTATGTCCTGAAATAAACCGTTTTCAAAATACAGAGTGTTAAATTATTATTTTGTTAAATAATTACAATTTAAAAAAAAACCAATATTTATTTGAAACGAAAGTTTTACTCTTGGTGATTCGCAATAGACCCCTGTGCCTGTACCGTCTTGGGTCCTAGAGCCATCTGTGAACCATACAGGGCCCTTGGGAGTCAGAAGGTTGCAGCTTTGAGTGCTCCAGTATCCCCTAGCGGGAAGGACGATTTTGTAAGGTGTGTTGAAGAAGTATCTGGTGAGCATACGGTCACTTCTCATATTGAAGATGACATGGGTCTCTGCCAACCTCGGCAGGACTCTCATGCGCCCCAGTGGTGCCCCAGCATTTGACCACTGTCCAGCACACTTGAGCCTGTAAGCTGCCTTCCTAGCCTCAGCCTCAATCTCTATGTGAAGGGGCGCAAGTCCAAAAAGTGCTTGCAGAGCCGAAGTGGGGACAGTTTACAGTGGTCCTGTCACTCTTAGACACGCTAGTCGTTGGAGTTGACCAAGACGTTTTCTTGTGCTTATTGTGGTGGTAGAGGGCCACCACACCAAGGCTGCATAGGTGAGTAAGGACCTTATTACCGCCATGTATATCCACATGATGACATTCGGTTTTAGGCCCCAAGTTTTCCCAAAGGTGCGTCTGCACATCCAAAAGGGGGTAGTTGCTCTTTGTATTTGTCTTTCTGAGTGCTCCCTCCAGGTGAGTTTAGCATCCAGGATTACTCCTAGGTACTTAACCTTCCCGGCTGCCCTCAAAGAAGTAGCAAATAGTTGTGGTTCTTGAAATCCCACAATCCTCCTTCTCCTCGTGAAGAGGAATATTCGTTATGGAGAGCAACGAGAAAATTGAAACAACCACAAATGACAATCCCTCCACTAAGAATTGAAGATGAAAACTGGGCTAAAAGCGACAAGTAAAAAAGCTGAACTATTTGCAACACACTTAACAAAAGTGTTCCAACCTTTTGAACCTGAAGCCACAAATGAAGAAGATGCTGAAATCAAACAACTCTTGGATGCACCCGGTCAACTGGAACTACCAATCAAAAACTTCACAGCAGCTGAGATAAAAGCTGCAATAAACAAAGGGCTTAATCCAAACAAAGCACCTGGGTATGATCTCATAACTGGAAAAGTACTGAAAGAGCTGCCAACAGTGGGAATAAAATATATCACACAACTCTATAACGCCATACTGAGAATTGGGCACTTTCCGAGACAATGGAAAGTTGCTCAAATAATCATGATTCCTAAACCAGGCAAACCAACGGATGACGTGAAATCATACAGACCCGTTAGCCTGCTCCCAATTCTATCAAAACTGTTTGAAAAACTGTTTTTGAAAAAAGTGAGACCAATACTGGAAGAAAATCACCTTATACCAGATCATCAGTTCGGGTTCAGGCAAGAACATGCAACCATCGAACAGGTTCATAGGATCACAACAACAATAAACCAAGCTTTTGAAGACAAGAACTATTGTTCAGCAGCTTTCCTGGAATTTAGCCAAGCTTTCGATAAAGTTTGGCATGCAGGATTGCTGTACAAAACCAGAAAAATATTCCCTGATAACATCTTCATTATACTAAAATCATACCTACAAGACAGACATTTCCTTGTAAAATTCCAGGAGGAATATACAACAATCTTTCCAATCAAGTCAGGAGTCCCGCAGGGAAGCGTGCTGGGACCGGTACTATATTTACCGTTCACGGCAGACCTACCCACTAATACTAACACCATAACGGCCACTTTTGCAGATGACACCGCTGTACTTGCTACGCATAAAGTGCCTACACTAGCTACAGAGATATGGCAAGACAATTTAAATAAGATACAGAAATGGATGAAACGATGGCGAGTAAAGGCCAACGAAAATAGGTCAGTGCATGTGACTTTTACCCTAAGAAAAGGAACATGTCCTCCCGTCCGACTAAACAACCAACAGCTGCCTCAATCAGAAGAAACTAAATACCTCGGAATCCATCTTGATCGACGCTTGAACTGGCGCAAGCATATTTTCACAAGAAGGAAGCAACTGGGACTGAAGCTCAGTAAAATCTACTGGATTATCGGTAGGAAGTCGAAACTTTCATTGGAAAACAAACTATTAATCTACAAATCTATTCTAAAACCTGTGTGGACGTATGGAATACAACTATGGGGCTCAGCTTCCAACTCAAATATAGAAATTCTTGAAAGGTTCCAGTCCAAAGTGATGCGTATGGTTGTTGACGCCCCATGGTTTGTTCCCAACGTCGTAATCCGCCGCGATCTCCAAGTAGTGAGTGTTAAAAAAGAGATACAAAACTATAGTGTTAGCTATCGTTCGAGGTTAAGTGCTCATCCAAATCGTCTAGTGAAACAACTCCTTAGAAGAACCGCTGGTAACCGTAGACTTAAGCGCCATAACCTAACAACTAGATTTTAAGTTAGTTTTAAGTAAACCCCAATAGCCAAGAATAATCGTTATTGATTAAAAGTGTAAAAGGAGTGGGTCATTGGACAGACTCCTACATGTCATTATTCTATTGTCAAACCAATTACTGAATGTCCACATGGACAGATTGCATAAATTGGGACATCAATAAAAAATAAAAAAATCTTCCACAATTCTGAGAACACTCTGGGTTACCCCACAGATTGTGTTTATAAATTTTCCTATAGTTAGGATGGCAAGGTCATCTGCGTAGCCTTGCGTGCAGATGCCAGCTTCGTTGAGTTCCCGCAGGAGCCCGTCCACGACGAGGGACCACATGAGAAGAGAGAGTACACTTCCCTGCTACACCCCCTCCTGTCGGTCACCCTTATGGTACTGTCATTGAGAGTGGCAATCGCTTTGCGGTTTTCTAGCATTGCTCTTATCCATCGACCGATAGATAGCTCCATTCCATGGTTCGTAGCGGCAGTGCATATTGATTCGGAGGCCGTCTTATATGTAACGCAAAGTGCGCAGGGGCACCATGGTGCAGGTACCACACACCATGTCTGATCGTCAGAAGGACATCATCTACCAATCCTCCCAAATGATCTTCTAGAAAATGTAAACATCTGTCGGCGGTTAAATGGTTCTCAAAAAGGAATGGACCAATGAGCACGTTATCAATAATTCCACACCAAATATTCACTGAAAACCTATGTAATAATTTGACACTGTTATTTCGTGTGGATTCTCCAAACCACAAGAGCGACTGTTCTTCCTGTTCACTAATCCATTCCTTGTAAATGTGCGTTTGTGCAGAAACATGTGGTCTTGCATTGTCATGGAGCAACATCACACCGGAAAACAGTAGACCACGCCGCTTGTTTTGTATGGCACGCCGGAGTTTTCTCAAGGTCACACAATATGCATCAGGTTGTGCCTCTCGGCATAAAATCCACTAACAAAATCCCTTTCCTGTCCCAAAAGACAGTTGTCATGATCTTTCACGCTGAAATTGTCTGTTTGGCTTTCACTCTGGTTGGCGACGATGTGTGTCGCCATTCCATTGACTGTTGCTTGGGCTCAGGAGTCATGTGAAACACCCAAATCTCATCTCCTGTAACGATGTGGTCCAACAATTCATCTCCTTCCTGATTGTATCGATTCAAAAACGATAAAGCACAGCCCAATCTTTTTGTTTTGTGATCGTCAGAAAACAGTCTTGGAACCCGCCGAGAACATAATTTTCGATAATTCAGTTTCTCCGAAACAATGGTGTACAAAACTTACCTTGAAACCTGTGGAAATTCAATTGATAACTTTGAAATCATGAATCGTCATTTTGTTGTCCACATCACGAACCAAATCTTCAGAAATCAGACGAGGTTGGCCAGGGCGTGGCTCATCATGCACATTAATCCGCCCGTCCTTGAACGTTCCCACCCATTTTCGAATTTTACTGTCGCACACAGCATTATCACCGTACTCTTCACAAATCTGACGGTGAATTTCCGCTGCTGCCAAGTTTCTTGCACTCAAGAATCGAATTACAGATCGTATCTCACAGTCGACGGGCGACTCAATTTTCTTAAACATTATATACTTCTACAGCTCAGCACACAGACAGACGATACGGCTGCAAATGGCGTCTAAATGTGCGTAAAGCATGCTGGGAGCAGACGCGCAACCGCACTGCGGCGATTGCGCGTCATTCTCACTTTCATTCGCAAACGGACCTTATTTAAAAAATACCCCTCGTATCATTTCCATAGTAACGTAGACAATTTACATCAAATACCGCTTAATATCATTTATTGTTTGGACTGCTTAACAGGCCATAACTTCTTTAATAGTTGATTAAGAGAAAATGACAACTCTTCAGTTTCGACTTCTTTTCACCTCTCCTACACTTAGGTGAAGTAGTGATGTCACATCATGGGACACCCTGCATTTATAACTTCCCTATGAATGGCAAGATAGATACTATTCTTTCACAGAAATCCAGAATTGGTCCAGGGTTAGGTCAATAAATCACGTCTTGCTTGTACAATCAAATTGTAGCTCACACAGTTTTTCATCATCTCTTCAAGTAAAGTTTTCAGGATGAATAGAAGAATCGGAGTGTGAATTCTTTACCCAATTGTACATGTATGTTGAAATAAGGAAAATGATGTTCGGTTTTGATCTACAGTTCTTCCAGGTAGGTTTCAGTAACACTTGAAATCCTTCTTTACTTTCAGGCCTCATGAGTAATTGAAACATTTCAAGATTCCCTTTGCAAATATGATTTTTCCAAATATTCAGTCTTCTGTTAAATCCAAGAATCTTGTCACTTGAATTCAATATATTTTCTCCATGGCCTTGTTCAGCTGATTCAAGCAATGAAGAAGGTCTGCTAAGTAGGCTAGTCTCTGCAACCATTTTTCATTTTCTCCAATGCATCTGGCAAAATCTTGCTTCCTGTTGTTTTGAAAGTATTTATATAACTCATCTTTATATCGAACACCCTATTTAGAACTCTTCCTTTACTCAGTATGTAAAAAAGATTTATGTACTATTTGTCCACGTTTTCAAACAGCTTTTAGAGTGAACTAGTCTTTGTTTTAAAAGTTTAATCATTTTGGAGCACCATCAAAAACTATTTTCAATTTATTTCCAAGAAATTTTTAAATCAGCATCTCAGATATCATTCTAACCCAACATATGTCAATATTTTCACTACTAAAGCACAATTATCTATTTTCGCACTGTTGAAACACCCTGTAATTATGCAAGGAAGAACCTTCTCTTCATGATGGCGGTAAAACATCAATGTTTGTTTTGTAAAGGAAAAATCTTTTTTTTTTATTAGTTGTTCTAATGGGTTATTAAAATAAATTAAAATTTGAAATCTAATTAAATATTCCTGCTTAGGTTTATCATAGAAGCAACTTACACTCACAATTGTATCAAGTAGCCATAATATATAATTGCATATTAGCTTTCGTAAATTAAAATAACGAATGTGTGTCGAGTTAATACAACATTAATTAACATTTTCAACATATTTTTATTTAATTTATTTGCTTGATAATTAAGAAATAAAATTATGTATTGCTTTTATGGCAATATATGTATATTAAGCAAATAAATCAAATAAAAATTTGTATATATTTTTTTTAATTGATATGAATTTCAATGAAATAAGTGAAGGCAATTAACAACTGTCTCATGTCTACTAGATAGAAACTTGTTTCCATGGCTATCATGTAAATTATATTGGATCCAGATAGAGAAAAATGGAAACAAAATGTGTTGCAACATAACAATGCGGGAGATTGTCAATAAATACAGTATAAATATTGTTATAATACGTTCGGGCCAAACAAATAGCCCCAAGTAAGCATCGTCATTTCGTTAAAATAGTTACATACAAAATCCAAGTCAGTTAATGTCAATATAAAAATTATTTTAATAAACCCAAAAATGAATTAAATAAATTTCAATCTAATAAATATTTATACTACTTCAACTGCAATTTCAATCTTTCACATATATAATCTATTCACGATTGATTTGCCATCCAACAGGCTATGGAAATCTGGGGGAAAGCGTGGTATCATTGAAATTTGTCAATTAATTAAGTTAGGTTATGCTAGTTTTTCTTGATGGAGGTTATGTTTTTTGAAAGCAGGCAGTGTTGCCAGTGGAGCTTGTTTGTTTATTTTACGTCCGCCTATTGCTGCTCAATATTGGTTTATAATACTTAAGACATAATAATGATTTCACTATAAATAAAATAATAACTATAATTTAAATGTTGTCGTAACACATACCAAATACATATTGCTGTTCTTTTTACACGAGAATTCTGAACTCAAATCGTATGTATACAGAGCATATTCCACGCCATTCTTTGTTGTCCTATATTTAGGTCTTGCAGCAAATTAAGAAAAATTAACGTCCATGCCGTGTTGTCCATAACCAAGACAAATTTTCCTTGCCACTTGTTCAAAGCAGAAATCAGCTGATTAACCAACCAATTTTGAAAAATTTCCCCGTTCATAGTTTTATGATAGTCCCTGTCGTTGTTCTTTGAGTCTAGTAACATGTCGCACCCTTCCAAAAAGAATAAATTACATCCCGCATTCAAAATCGTGAACCTCTTCCCCTCACTTTTAATTTTAGCTGGGTTACTTTTAAGATCGGTTTCGTGTACTCATTGACGCCAAATTACTGCCAAATTTGTCGTTGCAAATCTTTTCTAAACGTGTAATTTAAGAAAACGTCCGTTTCAGCACGTTTACTACAAATGGAATATTTCAAAACGTCCTGTCCTTGTGATAAAATGTCCCTTATAAAACGCTCAGACACCTAAAATTATAAGTAATTTGCAATTGCATATTTAAGAAATAATACACGCTTACCCCAAATATATCAATTAATCGATTTATAATGGTAAATCGTGTGAAGTCTGATAATTCTGACAATTAAGTAGGTATAATATATTATGTGTTTTATTAATTCTAAACTTACTAGATTATTTTAGAAAAGTAGGGGACTCTAGAGCTGGCAACTGGGCAATTTCATTTTGACATTGCTATAAATCAATCAAATAATATTTCGGAAATGCAACTTAAGAAAAAAAAAACACAGCCTGCTGGATGGCAAATCAATCGTGAATAGTGTATAGTAGATATTAGATTTGTTACTTTATTAAATTTATGGGCGCCAGGTGACAAATTAAGTAGAAAATTTGCCT
>JABXWE010036878.1:0-11982 GCA_014611495.1 Limonius californicus
CCTCTTAGCAGTAATCGCAAAAGGAACTTTTGCCAATTTCCTTTTCCCTTTGCCTTTAGCTTCTACTTTAGGCCAGTGAAGATGAGTTTTCCAAATATCTTCTGCAGTCGCATTTTTCTGTGATAATTCTATAGGATTATGTTCAGTACTGGCGCTAGCAACTGGACTTTGGTG
This sequence comes from Limonius californicus, assembly GCA_014611495.1. NCBI lineage: Eukaryota > Metazoa > Arthropoda > Insecta > Coleoptera > Elateridae > Limonius > Limonius californicus. The sequence goes on from JABXWE010036878.1 coordinate 175, forward strand.
CTGTTGATCGTTTTCTACCATAACTGCCCCAGTAAAATTATCTGAAAAAGGTTCTGTAAGAGACTGTGTACATACGTTCTCAGTAGTATCTAAATTAAGAGAATGATTAAACTGTTGTTGAGAAATATTGGTAGTGTCTGTGTGTGTGAGAGTACTATCTGGTACCTCTTCAACAATATCAAGCGTATCATTATTAACAGTTTCTTCTTCCTCAAATCGTGGCAAGGCATTATGCGCTACATCATCACCTATTTCGTTTTGCGAAATATCTTTCAACTTTTCCCAAATTGAGAACAGAACCTTTTCTTTGTCATTCTTCTCTTTTAAATGTCTCATTTGTTTAAAAGAAGTAAGAAGCTCTTGTGGCATGTGAGTTTCAATTACTTTTAGGGCTATACGATTTTCATTTTCTTTTTCTTCTTCTTCTTCTTCATTCTTTTTATTTTCCTGAAGTTCTTTACGTCTAGTGCTTATACATTTTGAATAATCAACTCTTTCTGGGTTCAACGGATACAAACCACACGCTTCAAAACCCCTCCTTATTGTTTCTTCTTTAAGAGCCTTTTTATAAGCTTTGAAAAATACAGAAGCAAAATTAATTTTGGTGATAGATTTCGAAGTTAATTGTTTATGAAGTCGTACCTCTGTTTTCCATTCGCATTTCAGAGGGCGAAAAATCGCTACGTTACATGGTTGCAGTATATGTGTCGCGTTAGGTAGTAGACAAAAAATTAAAATTTGTTTTTCTACGCAAAAATTGTTGTTGATAAATATTGGTAGTGTCAGTGTGTGTGAGAGTACTATCTGGTACCTCTTCAACAATATCAAGCGTATAATTATTAACAGTTTCTTCTTCCTCAAATCGTGGCAAGGCATTATGCGCTACATCATCACCTATTTCGTTTTGCGAAATATCTTTCAACTTTTCCCAAATTGAGAACAGAACTTTTTCTTCGTCATTCTTCTCTTTTAAATGTCTCATTTGTTTAAAAGAAGTAAGAAGCTCTTTTGGCATGTGAGTTTCAATTACTTTTAGGGCTATACGATTTTCATTTTCTTTTTCTTCTTCTTCTTCATTCTTTTTATTTTCCTGAAGTTCTTTACGTCTAGTGCTTATACATTTTGAATAATCAACTCTCTCTGGGTTCAACGGATACAAACCACACGCTTCAAAACCCCTCCTTATTGTTTCTTCTTTAAGAGCCTTTTTATAAGCTTTGAAAAATACAGAAGCAAAATTAATTTTGGTGATAGATTTCGAAGTTGATTGTTTATGAAGTCGTACCTCTGTTTTCCATTCGCATTTCAGAGGGCGAAAAATCGCTACGTCACATGGTTGCAGTATATGTGTCGCGTTAGGCAGTAGACAAAAAATTAAAATTTGTTTTTCTACGCAAAAATTGTGAAGTTCTTCATTGATGTGCGATTTTTGTCCATCAAGTAATAACAATACAGGAAATTTAATTTCTTTACAGAGAAGCCATGGATAGAATATATTCGCGATATATTCAAAAAAAGTGGCACTGATCATCCAACCAGATTCACTCCTTCCCATGGCTATTCCTTCTGGTACAGATTCTGCTACATCTCGAGGGATTCTTTGATATGGGTAAATTATCATAGGATCAACAGACTCGCCGTCAGCTGAAAAGTTGCAAAGGACGGTAATACACTGCTTCTCAGGAGATATATCATAAAAATCTTTATAGCTTTTGGGACCAAGCAGTTTACCAGTTTTTGAACAAGTGCTCATACCCGTCTCATCCAAGTTAAAAATGCGTCTAGGGTCTTTCATTATATCACTTGCTTCTACTTCTTCCAAATACTGTTTAAGCAAACCATTCTTTTATGTCCGACTCAGTAACTGCTGCTCTGGCTTTGTAAATGATCTCTGTATTTCTTGCTGCTACCATAGGGTGCCTCTTCATAAACAATTCCATCCATTTCCTCCCAGGGCGATCGTCTTTAAACGAATTTTCTCTATTACAGGCTTTCAGAATTTTTTGTACAGCATCCTTTACATCCTCTGCATGCATTGGGAATTCCAATTTTGTTTTCGCAATTATCCAGTTTTCTATCCTCTTTTCTTCTTCAACAGACAATGTAGATGCTGGCCCCATTCTTCTTTCTATTGGAACTTTTCCATTTAGTTTGTTAATGAGCGCACCTTTCGGAATTTTAAATTCTTTAGAGGCTTTGTTTGCACTAATTGTGCCTTCCCTTACGGCATTCATGGCTGCCCTCAGGTCTTCTTCGGTATAGCGAAAGCGCTGGTAAGATTTTTCCGTCTTGACCAACTAAGCAAGTAGGGTAAACCTATTAGAATTTGTTACCATTATTCAAATTTCAGTGAATGACCGCTCACATCTAATTAATGAACGCGGCGCTATTTCCTACGGTCACTTACTGGTAGAAAACTATATATTGGTCATTAACCAGTACAGAAAAACAACTATTAATATAGTGGGTCAATTTTGTCATTCACTGGAAATATATCAGAAATTTCAGTCCAATAAATGACCGCCCTGCTAACAATAAATTGTTATTTAAGGTTAGAATTATTATATTATGCCAAATTGTACTAATTTAGTGTTAGCAGAGAGGCTGTGTCCGGTTGAACAGTTTACAATCACTCGCAATTGCAGCAGAAACAATTAAAAAAGAAAAGGGCGTAATGTTCTTACCTTGTTGTGCAATGCCTTCTAACACACTCAACACAGATGACATGCAAGACAGCTGGATTCAGCCGTTATAAAAAAGTGAAATGCAAGCTGAACCAACCAATCACAGCTTGCAAATTTAAAATAAAGGTGTAGCAGTGGGATACCACGGAATTTGTGTGGCTGAGACTACTTTAGCGCTTATTTTTAAATAATGTGTAATTTATCGGTCATTTACTGGGGTGTGGTCAATTACTGCTACACTTACCCAATATTTTATAAGGCATTCTACAATATAGAGCCGTTAGTTTTTTGACTCTACACTGTTATTTTTGCAGATAACTTTTTTATTTGACTAGCTAAGGGTTTGGCTATAGTGGCAAAACTGTAGTATACAAAAGAATGTTTAACTGTTTTATAAATGGAACGCCATCTATCTAAAAATGGCTGAACTGTTGCTTCAATCTTACAGGTTCTGTGCATCACTATTCGTCAAAATTGAGCAGAAAAACATACAACAAAACTTTATTACGCTTTCATATTTGTAAATTGTGTTCATACAGGGAATGCCATAAATTAGAAGCAGCTTTGCGTCAAAAAAATTTTAATTTTCAATTTTATTTTCTAAAAAGTTTGGGTTTGCTGCGTGCCAAAATTTCACAATACCTAACCTAGAAGTTTGTTAAGTGTAAAATTGAGAGAAACCACAACAATATCGAGTTTTAGAAGAGTTTCCTGTGCTTAAAAATAAGAACATTTTTCTATTGCGGCGCCATCTATTGGTTCTGAACCCCCGAGGACACCCTCTTAAGGGAGAAGTATATCTTGCTGTATCTACATAATAAAAATGGTTGCTTACCAACAATACACCGATCCACAAGGCTATGAACTTCTGAATCAGAAAGATATGCATTATCTGTGTCTGAAAATGTGCTGGTTGAAGACGTGCTTGAGTCATCACTATCAGAATCAGAACTTGAACTGTCACTTGATGTGGAAGAAGCGGTAGTGGTCCCATCCACGGATTTCTATGAAAAAATTGCAACCCATGCTGGCTCTGCTCTACCAAAACTTACCCTAACACTGTTGCTTTCGTCATCTTTCTTCAACGGGACCTTTTCCTCTTCTTTGGTTTCTTTCTGTTTGAGTTCAGATTCTGGATCAACCACCTTACCTTCCCCATCTATGTTGGTACCATCCGAATCTGTGTCCATGGGCGGCAGTTCCTTGGCCATTGTTTCCCGCATCAAATCATCCATTATATCCTGCACATTCCGAACCTTCACCTTAGCTTCCACCTTTGGTACTGCTCCAATATCGGTTTCTAAAATAATATTCTAGTGATTCAGAGACAAAATTATTTACCATACAACAAGGAACCTTTGTCTTCATCTGTGTCTGACAAAGTAATAACATCCTTGCGAGGGGTTGGCTCTGCTTCAGCCCGTTCCCGATTCTCCACCTCAGTCAGCAAATCCTCAACACATTTGACAATTTCGGGGTAATCATCCTTTTCCGCTTCCTGGGGCTTTTCTGGCTTATCGGGCTCAACAAAGTTGGGCGAGGATTCATACAGCTTCGAAGTGTCTAAGCACTTCTTGAACATTTTGCCGACGGTACTGAGGATGTGCTTGCCCTCGTGCAGCTCCAGGTACTTCAGAATGGAGGCGTGGATCCGATAGTGGATCTCCAGGGCTTCCACCGACAGGTGCTGCGGGTTGTGGTACTGAATCTTGTTCGGATATGTAGCGTTATTTTCATGCAGGAGAGCTGCTGCCTGGAAGCATGATATACAAGGTAGGTTATAGAACTCCTGTCAGGTGTTATATATTTTTAAGAGGATTTATAGTAAGTCTCAACTTTTAGCAATCCAAGATAGGTGTGTTACATTTTTAAGGACATTGAAATAAGTTTTGAGAAGCAGAATTTCAGTTAAATGATTATAAAATTATCCAACTGCCACTCCCGGGGGGTAGCTTCCCACCGGGGGCGTCTCCAAGGTGGCGGATAGGGGGTAGGCCTTTTAGTGGATGATCGTATGTGGCACAAAAGGTTAGCGTTGACGATAAGGCCGCTCGCGACGAAGACAGCGTTGGCTGGGTAGTGGCTCAAAATTGGCACCGCGGACCAAGCTACCCAGCCCAACTGTCATGTCGTGGTCAAAGGCCTGCACTGGGTTTAAACGGCGTCGGACAGAACCTAGCACTTCCGCTAAACCGTAAACCACTTAGGTGCAACGACCTCGCACCCCAACCACCTGTTATAACGGTGTCAGGTGTCGAGTAGTACCACAGTGGAATGGGGGTCTGAGCTTAAACACCTGGACCGCGTGGATGAGGCCACTATGAAACCTTCCGAATCCCAAAGTGTGGTGCGTGCTGAAGGGGTGCATAACTAGGAGGAAGCCTGGCTACCAGCTACCAACCTCGGGGCACCAGGCACACTCCGTTGTATTCAGCCCTTCACGTATGCAGCGGGCTCCATGCATGTTGACTTTATTTCCCCCAGGCTCGTGAGAGCATTATGGATGTAAAATAAATGCGACCAACACTTCCAGTGGGGATGTAGACGCCCTGCTAAGATCTCCGAAATCGGACGTGGTAGAAATAACCACCGTTAAGAGTTAACACCGACCCAGAGGTTGAAACGCTAACCTCCAGTGTCGAAAAAATTTCCATTAAACGTCCTTCTGGCGCACAGAGCCGGAAGGCCGCAATTGAACGTGCGAAGGCCTTGGGCGAACCCATACGCCATAGGAAGAACCGCTCGAATAAACCAAACCTGAACCGAGACAAGAGCTCTCACGCTCCTGCCGGTGAGGTGACGGACAGAAAGAAGGAAGGCGAAATAGCTGGCAGTTCCGGCATACCGGCTAAGACACCTTCCACAAAGAGGCAAAGGTCCGACGGGAGCACTCCTAACTCCCAACCCAGCACCTCTACAAAAAACCCTAGACCGAAAAGAAACCTTTAAGGAAGCCCTTAAGGGAATCAAAATGGCCATAGCTCCTCAGGACTTTCAAGAGACGAGACGGAAAGGAAAAAACAGGCTCCAGTTCAACAGCTGCTACTTCGAGAAAGGCGCAGTCGTCCTATCCTGCAAAGGCGAGGAAACAAAATCATGGCTGATATCCACGATTCCGAACCTCCAGCTGTGGGAAGGTGCCAGCCTTAAAGTAGGTCCCTCTAAGGAAATCCTGAACGCGGCAAAAATGCTAAAGTGGGTTCCCAAACCCCTTAGTACCAAACCGCGGAAAGTAATCCTTGACCTCCTGAAGATCCAGAATAAGGGACTCAAGATGGAGGATTGGCGTGCATCAACACCACCACGGAACCCAATGGCAGGACATTGATCATGCTGATTGATGAACTATCGTTAAAAACCCTTGGTAATCTGGACATGAAGCCATGCCAAGCCCAAGTAGGCCAACTTTCAGATGTTTATCTGCTTCCCCACTACTGGAAAAGATGGCGCAAGCACCGCAGTGAGGCTACTACAAGTAAACCTCCAGCACTGTGGAGCTACCACGGCTGTTCTTTGCAGCCGTATCCTAGTCGAGAACGTAGACCCTTATTCAGAAACCGTGGATAGTAAAGGGCAAGGTAATGGGTCTCGGATAACCTGTGGGTGAGTTAATATACGACAAATCCTGTGACAAACCTAGGTCATGTATTTATGTGAAGAAAATACATGCCTCTATACAACTTCTGATTCAGGGACGTGACAACCATAAAACTGAAGCAAGTCAGGGAAGGCAACGCGAGGCAAATAATAAACTCCTCCACATATCTTCCCTATGATGCCATCAACCCTCCACGTAGCAGAGATCTGATGGATGTTGTAACGTTCTGTGAGGCCAACAGCCTCCAGTTTTTAGCAAGCTGCGACGCATATGCCACAACACTGTTTGGGGCAGCTCAGACACAAATCAGAGAGGAACCGATCTCCTGAAATATGTGATAAGTAACAACTTACAAATTATTAATCGAGGCAACGAGCCCACTTTTGTAACTCGGTTTTGACAGGAAGTCATTGACATAACTCTGGCCACAGCTGAACTGCAAGACAGGGTTATACAATGGCAAGTATTCAATGAATCTTCAATGTCTGATCACAGACACATTGACTACTCACTAGCACATTGTGAGAACGCTACAGTAACCTATCGAAACGCTAAGAAAACCGATTGGGAAACTTACAGGGCGGAACTCCAAAGTAAACTATGACGGGTTAAATCCCAAGCCCAAACTGCGGCTGACATTGAGGTTATTGTGGAACAACTTAATGAAGCCATAATATCCTCGTATGAAAACAAATGCCCACTGACCTCGAGGCAGACTAACAGGAAAGTTGTGTGGTGGAATGAATACCTTGCCAACCTTAGGAAAAAAGAAACAAGGAAGCTTTTCAACAGAGCGAAAGGAACCAGAGAGTGGGGCCAACACGTCCACGCTCTAACCGAGTACAATAAAGCTCTAAGGACGGCGAAAACAAACTCGTGGAGGAACTTCTGCAGAGATGTTGGAAACACAACTCAAACAGCAAGCCTCCACAAAGTTTTATCTAAAGACCCCATATCGCAGTCGGGAATATGCTTAAACCGATAGGGGACTACACTAAAAGTGAAAGGGAAACACTGGAAATCCTAATCTAAGCGCATTTTTCTGGATCTCTAATGGCTGATCAGGCTGATATAGCATCGCAGCCAGTGTCTAGCCACTTCTCAAGAAATCCTTCAAAGGATGACTGGAAAGTGACTAGAGAAATAATCAACTGCAATAAGGTACACTGGACTATAAAATCCTTCCTACCTTATAAATTGCCCGTACCAGATGGAATATTCCCTTCTCTACTGCAGCAGGCAATCGTCTTCCTGGTACCGTTTCTAATAAAAATCTTCCGCTTATGCCTAGCGGGAAACTAACTCCCACTAGCGTGGAGGCCCACCAGGGTGGCCTTCATTCCCAAACCAGGGCGAGTATCGTACACCCAGCCAAAGGCATACAGACCAATCAGCCTAATGTCTTTCTGCTTAAAGATTATGGAAAAACTGATAGACAGGCATATACGAGACGGGGCTATAAAAACCAATCCCCCAATCAGGAAAGTCATGTACCTTCTCGGTAGGGTAGAAGCGTCAATAATCAACAAAGAAATGGCTTTAGCTGGCTTCTTGGACATAGAGGGGGCATTTGATAGCACCTCCTCTCAATCAATTATCTCCGCCACCTGAAAACATGGCGTCGACGACATCACAAACAGATGGATAAAAACCATTCCAAAAAGGGGGCCAAATTCAAGCTTGTCTGGGAGAAGAAACTCTCAGGGCACATGCCGCCAAGGGCTGCCCATGCTTGTATGAAACTTGGTAGTAAACGAACTTCTACAGAAACTCAATGATGAAGGGTTCTATCCCCAAGGTTATGCGGATGACGTAGTCATCCTTATTAAGGGCAAATACCCAGTAATTATGGCAAACCTCATGCAGAAGGCGCTAAACACCACTCAAAGGTGGTGCGTAGGGGAAAACTTCAAGGTTAATCCCTGTAAAACAATAACAATACCCTTCACCAAGAGAAGAGATACAGGGGCATTTGACAACCTGACAATCTTTGGTGAAAGAATTCAGGTTAGCCAGGAGGGCAAATATCTGGGCATCACCCTGGATGCAAAACTGAGCTGAACATACACCTGAATAACATATCAAACAAAGCGCAAATGGCCCTTATGATGGGCAGACGCATGTTTGGTAAAACATGGGGACTGAAACCAAAGACTACACTGCGGTAGTTAGACCCATGATAGTCTATGGCACCCTGGTGTGGTGGCCTAAAGTAAAGCAAAAAACAAGCACTACAAAACGAACGAGGTGTTATATTTATTCATTTGATTGTGTCACTTCATCTGAATTAGTCATATTTTAATTGCCGCTCCATAGGAATCAAAATTCTATTTTAATTGTCATTTTTATGTTGATTACAATTTTCAATATTTTCAAAAATTAAATTTATGGGAGGCCGCTTTCGAAACTTAATCTAACGTTAACATGTTTACTTAGTCTGTTAACGCCGGCCAAAAATATTTCCTAGAACTTTTTTTGTTAGCAGCGCTAGATATATTGTTTCTCGGAAGTCGCACGTGTCAAATTGTTCCAGAATTATTGCACCATATTTCGCAATGTGGTGTAATCTTTTTGGGCAATACAGGTTCGCGTTGCGTTTCTTCGGCTTACCACATTGGCTAGACCGTGTCACACAATTCCATCTTCGGGGAGCGTAAATAAATTAAGAAATTGAGTAGGCGCTAGACTTTCGGAATAGACGGACGTCTTTTTTGATATCGGGTTTTTTTTCGCGGCTCATCTGCGGATTGTATATATATACATATTAGCAGTGTTAGCTTTGGTGCAAGAACAGAACAGAAATTGTTTTCTCGATTTATTTCGGATATAAGCGATTCAAACCCGTGGAAGCTTAGGTCTTCCCATCTCTCTCTCTCTTAACGTCAAACAACCCTGTTGGAAGCCATCCAATCTCAAGGGGTGTAGCAGCGAATATTTCGTTCCATGAACCTCCCCTACTCCTCTGAGCTAAGCTGTAGGCCTTTTAACACCTATCCGGTTACGGGTCGCCGGAAAAGCTCGTTGGGCCCGTAACAGAGGATACAGAGACTGGCCTGTGTGTGTATATGTGAAGTCATGAACAGCACTCCAACTGCATCTATGGAAGCCCTTCTTGGACAAATCCCTTTGTTTATATATATATATATATATACAAAAGGGGAAGCCTGGATTGGAGCACATAGAATGAAATCCACCGGCAACTGGCAAACCAGCCAGGAACGATATGGACCCAAACGAATACAGGAAGTAGTAGAAGGTATCCCCATCCTTCAAATGGGTACCGACTATATCCTTCCACAGTATTCCTTTTACAGACCATTCATTGTGAGAATAATCACAATGACTGGGCCCAAGGAACCTCACCTCAGCTGTCAAGGGGGTTAGTCTGGTACACAGACGGCTCCCGCAGAGTAGAAGGCACAGGGGCTGGAATATATGGCCAAAGACCAAAGGAGAATATTAGTGTACGTTTGGGAAATAAGGTCACAGTCCTTCAAACTGAAATCTTTGCAATAACGCGGGTATACTAAACAACACATAAGCATCTTATCTGACAGTCAAGCAGGTTTAAAAGCACTTAAAAGCATCACCTCGCATTAATTACAAATTAACGAAGGAATATCTATATCTCCTGACATCCTTGCGTGAGAAGAACGCCAGGGCACACAGGGTTAGAGGGAAACGAGAAAGCAGATTCCCTCGCGCAAACTGGTGCATCCATCCTGTTTATAGGGCCAGAACCTGTATTCGGTATCTCCAAACAGGAGTAAAAATGTGGACTATTATACAACATATTTCTCGATGATGATGCACAGCAAACCTCTCCAGCTATGACTGTTGCATCAAGTCAACCCTCTGCATCCGCTAATAATACAACTCATGTTAGCTTTGCATCCCCAATTCTTGGAACTCATACTTCTTTAATTTCTGAAGCCCAACTGCCACAACCTGTTGCATCACCACCTTCACAACCACCAGCTTCTTACAATCAACTGCCACCAATTCAAACAACTTTACTATCAGGACCGCCTTCAGCATCCTATCCTTTTGTTAACGCGTTAAACCGAAGATCTTCCGCCGTGGGTAACCATACGGATGTGTCACCTCGCTCAACTACCCTGTCGGTAAACTACCTGGCCATTAATAAATGGAACATAATTTTTGATGGAGATTCCGGACTATCTAGCTTCCTGGAACGAATTGAAGAGACCCGTGTGGCTCGTAACGTTTCGAAGGAACAACTCTTTGCTGCCGCGGTTGAACTTTTCGCCGGCAACGCTTTGATTTGGTACCGCTCTATCAGAACTTCAGTATCATCGTGGGATGAATTGGTTGTTGCTCTGCGCTCTGCATTCCTGCCCTGCGATTACGAAGTGAGTTTATGGGACGAGATTCGCACAGGACACAAGGACCTGAAGAGCCCGTAACCGTGTATATCGCAGTGATAGAAAATCTTTTCAGTCGCCTATCAACCCCTTCTTCCCAATTAGAAAAGACGAACCTGGTACGACGCAACTTACAGCCGTATCTTCAATCTCAACTAGCCGTGTACAGTCCCCAGGATATGTGTGCGCTTAGGCAGATCTGTAAATTTGTAGAAGACGCTAAGGTGCGCGCCTCGAAGTTTAAAAACCCACCTCCACCACATCAGTCTCTTGAATCCGATCTAGCTTACCGTAAGATGCGCTGTGGAGCTAAAGTAGCCGTAGTCCACCAATCAGGAGGCGATTCCTGCTGAACTGTCGGCGACCCAGTCCACTAACCGTCTCAACGGCGCTTGTTGGAATTGCGGGAAGCTGGACCATCGAGTTGCCCAATGTCCGCAACCCAGAAAACTGTTGTGCTACCGTTGTGGTCGCCTCGATGTTACGGTGCGTACTTGCCCTACCTGTTCGGGAAACGGAAGTGTGAGACGTTAAGAGGTCGATTACCGTGCTCACTTGACCTTTTTCCTGAGGCCAAATCTACTACGACTTTCGAAACCAAGTTGTCTGTAAAGGATCGTGTTCTACTGGACTTTATTTTGGACCACGCTGGTGATGACGAGAGGCCCTACCTGTGTGTGTCAATATATGGCAAGAACTTTTTAGGTTTATTAGATTCCGGTGCGACTCGGGTTATCATTGGACGTCAAGGTTGGGAAATTCTGAAAGATCTTTGCAATTTAACTTCGACTCGAAGAACCGCCTGTACTGTAGCGAATGGCAACCAGTGCCACAGCATAGGAACTCTCACGTTACCCATCCAGTTAAGAGACCGTGTAAAAACCTTTGAAGTATTAGTCATCCCTTCCTTACCACATTCGTTGATATTGGGTACCGATTTTTGGAAGAAGATGTGCCTTATTCCAGACCTTCGCCACGGGGAATGGACCTTTGCTCAAACTCCCGTTCCAGAGCAATTATCAGCGATTCAGTCTACTGAACATCTGTCTGCTTCTCAACAAGAAGAACTTAATCGCCTGGTGGATGAAGCTTTTTCTACCATGGGTGACAAGATAGGCTGCACCAATTTGGTCGAACATGA